>VOMN01073959.1:0-14680 GCA_014899125.1 Orchestia grillus | reverse complement strand
CAAGACATAGGAGGGTATGTAGGGCTGTGGTAGGGGAGGGTAAGAAAGAGGCGGTAAGTCTGGAGCGGGGAGGGGAAGGGGGACCCGGGCTGGAGGTGGGGTTTCGGAGAGGCAAGACGGCGGAGTGCGCGAGGTGCGGCCGTACTCTGTCCCACGCCAACATGGCTTGTACGTGGAGTGCCGGGTGTGGGACCCGGGAGAGGGAGCCTAACCCCTGGCAGGGGCCGATGGGCTTTGGAAGGATGGATGTATCATTGCTACTAATAACAAAACGTATATTAATCGACTAATTACTAAGTTATGGAGTTTGGTTCAGGAGAAATATTTTTCTACCCTTTTCCAGCATTTTCGATGTTCCTGAAACTTTAATGAATTGATCAATGGGTACTTTTAGTAGATGAAAGAAAACAAACTTTATAGACAAAATAGAACAAACTGCATGAAAATCTGCTCATCCGTTGCTGAGTCATTGACATACAAAGAGAGGGCTCGGGTTTTAGCGGCCTTCCCTGTATAGCTTCAATATTTAATACAAAGCGACTGTTACTTCGAAAGTAAGGCAGAAATGCCCTTTCTTTTGTTTGGAGTATGATACTATCGTTTCTAGTAGCAGCAAGCTTTTCTCTTATTCAGTCTTAATACCAGGAGTTAGTTCTTCAGCCTATTTCAGCAGCCTCAAATCAAATGCCGAACCATTCGTCTCTTACCGATTAAATATATCCCTTACAAGCAGAATCATCTTCAATTTTCGCAATGTTCATCATTCCTTTTACCGATTTCTTCAAAATCACCCAGATCTTTAGGAAGGGTGGTTAAACTAAAATTGATACTGGTATTCCAGCTGATTAGGGCACTAGAAGTTTAGCTCATGGCAGGGCAGGAGATTTTATATTACTTTTATTTCTCTTGTTATAACCTTGAAGGTTTCACTCAACGAAAGAAACAGGCTGTACAAAGATCATTTTCCTGTCGTAAAAGCACGGGTTTGCCAAATTCCAAATTATCTTGTGCTCCGTTGGTACACATCCTTGAGTTTTTGACACACTGCTTGCACACCTTTTGAAATGTCCAAGTCTTGTCTTTTCAGCGAGTTTAACTAGAAAATATTCAAAGTACGCTTGCTTGCCTCACAAATGCTCTAATGGTTGCCGTCAGACTTCGCATGGCAAAACTGCCAAATAAGTAGCAGTAGGAATCGTGGCTGTTGAGGCATTTACGACGAGAGGTATCTGAAAGAAACGAATTGCTTATGTAAATAAAATAATAATTTGGAATGATATACAGACTTCATGTTTACAGAATATGATAGCAATCACACAGAATCTCGGATATTGAGATACACATACATCTCACCGCACTGTCTCGTATGTCAATAAACGAAAAATTTGGTAGCTGTTGATTATTCCTATCGTAATCAGCACCTAAATCTTGTAACCTGTAGGTAAAATAAGCCATTAAGTTTATTCAGAAAGTAAACTTATGAGAAAGAATTTGACGTACTTAAGAAAACTACATTTTTGAAATCAGCATACCAATTGTAATCTAAATCAAAAAAATGCAACTCAATAGAATTCTTGTTTAAATTGTTTCCCAGTTAATAGAAAAAACACAGCTGTTTGAATTCTGTATGATGCCCTTCTGTATAGTAATTTTTGCGTTTTTTTCAACAAGTTATTTTTTGTTTCGCCATCGTACAACTTTGATCATATTATAATGGTTGCTTACAGCAAAAAACCGCAAGAGCGACTAGGACAGAGTGCTCGCTGGAGGACTGGGACTTGAAGGGCTGTGAGTACCCGCGCTCGCTGCGCACTGGCGGAGACGAGTGGAGGCTTTGGGCCTCACGCCTGCGGGACCTGGAGCGGGTCTGGGTTGCCAGCTCTTTAGCCTTGGACTTTCCTGCGGTACAGCCGCTGCGTGCACCTTGTCCATCTGAGGTTCTCTCCAGCAGTTGTGAGCCCCTGTTAACCAACACAATAGGTGCTCAGTGCCCTCGTGTTGTTGTTTCCAATGTCTTCACCCAGCCTAGCGTTTCATGCACTCGTGAGAGACAACGGCCGAGTGTAGTTTCCAGTAGTATGCAAGTTCAGACTAACGTTGCCTCAACAAGCTCCGAGGTCCAGTCAAGTTTTCCATCCAGCAGTGGAGGTGCTGAATCAAGAGTGCATGAGGTCAAAAATAGTGTGCTGCAGCTGAACCAAACTCGGCTGTCCTGGAAGGACTGTCCTTGCTTACGGCCGGTGAAGACTGACCGGCGCCCAACCCTATCGTGTCCTCCACTAAAACTCGTTGAGCGGCGCCAGCGTGTAATGGTCGACAGACTAGCGGGTGTCGCTACGGAGGTAAAAAGTTACATTCTTGTTCGAACTTAAGGCATTTACGTAACATTTGCGTAGCTTATCTAGTACCAAAAATTTTGATGTGGTCCTTCCGTACTCACTGATGCACGTGTGTGTCTACATATATGTGGTAGTTCTTTGCCTATCTTAGGAAAGATACGTAAAGGGTCGTGCACTTATGGCTAGACTACTATTAACTGGAAAATATTAATTGATTGAGGAAATTAAATTTGTTTTGTGATATTTAAACCCCTTACGGTTCCCAGAAGGTATTTAAATCACAGCTTTCAAACCAAATGTAACCTACGTTTGACACAGCCTCGTTCATCATTGGAGATAACACTTTTCTACCTCTTATCATCTCTAAAGGCTTATGAAGAGATGCGTTCGATCAAATTAGGGGGTATGAGCTCAAATTGAATAAGTTCTGTGTTAGCTCTACTATCGGTCCGAAGAGCACAGGTTTCGTTGATAGTATTGGTAATTTTATGTTGGTAAATTTACAAATTGAATTAGACGAAAAGTTTCGATCTAATTAGACTCACAAAACTCTTTGATTTTGTGTCCATGAGAAAACGCCGAAATGTAGCTGTACTTAGGTTACTCTCTGCATATTAGCTAACTGTTATTCGTTTGCCTCTAGCACGTCACGAATTACACATTTTTGCAAAAAGTTTAATTATCAGTAAACGCTTCTTTCTTTGGCTTTTAAAATGATGAGGCCAAATGATTGGAATTTCATGTTAATTTTTATTAATTTTTTTATTGCAAGACGCTGACAAGGTTTCGTGAGAAGCCTGAGCTTTTTCCTTCAATGCTGCTGGAGCTGCTAACGCGTGTCGTTGCGCACTGCCATGACGACAGGTAATATGAGTGTCATCACTGTATTTCTGTGGCGAAAGAATTTTCAGAACTTTTTTATAGTTATTGACGAGTGACGCAAGAACTGCTACATAATGCGTTGCTGCGTCAGAGTTAAGTTATAATTTACTCTGGGACTGCTAAAAGGTTTCATTTGGTAACACAATTTTTGTCGAGTTGACCCTAGCAATTGTTTTCGAGTAACTTTATTGTATTGTTGTATTCTAAAGTTTTCACCGAACGAGAGTAACATCCTGTGCAGTGATAATTTTACTCTGCCTATCCGTGGATGCCCTAAATATTAATTTATCTCGTGTTCATTTGGTGTACATTTGTTTACTCTCGACACCATGCGTGCACATTTTGAGAGGAGCAAAAGGCTCGAGTACGAGTACATCCCCGAGTTTTGCAATGAAGTGTGCAGAATTGGCTTGATTGACAAATGCGCTGTTGTTTGCCCCTTGACTTTAAATGGTGAAATACCACAGATGTAGCAGAAGGAATCATTGCTAGTTCAGCATTTATGATGAGATGTAACTGAGACAGATGTGATAAATGTGACATTATAACACGCATGCGCTGAAATGAGTGAAATGCGTATGTTAATAAAGTAATAATTTTAACGCAATGCGGACTCGTGTTCCCAAAGCATGAAAGTAATCACCTGTACAATTATCGAGCGGTACATCTCTCACCGCACTTTCTCTCGTGTAACTAAATGAAAAAGTTGTAATATGTTGAATATTCATATTGTTATTACCTGATAAATCTTACTATTTATGGCTATAACGAAATTTAATTCTGCTTTCTACATTTGGTTGCATTATTTCGCCACATATAGCAAACGGCCAAATAGAAAATACGACGAAGACTATATTTATTTCTTATTGATTAAAATCTGTTGCCATATTGTGAAATTCTTATAGTAATATTTAATTTTTTTTTAAATCTCAAGCATTCAACACGGCAACGTTAAAGAGAACGCAAACACTGCCGAAAATAGAAAAATAGTTAAGGTTACAGTTTATTAAGTCTCAGCCGCAATAAAGCACGAATTAAAAAAACTAATTTAAAAATCATTGAGGCTGCTTGCCAATTGACAGGCGGGAAAGAGTGAACAGGCCTGCAGCCTACGCTGAAGTTATAGTAATGGTCGACAATACAGAAGGCCAAAATATGGAAGGCAGCCGTAGCCTTTTCAGCAACCAGCGGAGAGAAGTTAGATATTCTTTAGCCCACATTCCAGTTGCAGGAATTTGCGTAGACTCGCAATACACCAGGTAAAATATAAAAAGCAGGCGCAGCCTCGCCTTTACTCGACTGCCCTGCTGGGCGATCTGAGTCCTTCAGCCGCGTCCTCTCAACCGCAGTACAACTCGGAAGTGGAACAATAAGAATCCCTCAGCAAGTCCCTGGGAAACTTGCTCCGGCAGGCGTACGGTCGGATATACTTGATAGAGAAATTAATGTTCAAAGGACAAACAATTGACCGTTACAGAAATGAGGCAATATGAAAATCTCGTTAGCAGTATAGCAGCATCCTAGTAAGTAATACCTATTGAGTAGAAACTCGCGAGAACTGAAGGAAGAAAAATTGGCGCAACAGCGGGATGCATGCCAAGAGGATACTATAGGGGTAAAAAATGGAAGTAATTAGTGACGCTCAAAGCTCTAAATAAAAATTATGAAATAAACAATATCGCAGTTTAGCAGAGATAAAACTAACTTTTAATGGGCTAATAAAACCCACCTAAAGAACTGATGTCCGCAGTGGTGCAAGTAAACTTTTAGTTCGAGAAGAATAAATAGTCATGGGAAATAGGAAGGAACGGAAGGTAGGCAAAGTGTTCCTATAAAAAAGATCTAGGTGTTCCGAAGGCACAATTAAGGCATTCGTATGAAGGAAAAAGCAAGTCGTCACCCGCCTTACACAAGCACAAAGCGCCCGTCAATTAGACAGCAGGATGACGAAGGCAAGGTGTGCGGACATTGCAGTCACTTGTTAAGAGAACAATAGGAGCAAAACCCAAAGGGGAGTGAAGGTCAAATCTTAGGAGTGCCGGAGCACTTTCAGAAAAGAGCAACAAAAGTTGGACCAAAAGAAAAAACTAATCACACAAACCCAAAAAAATAAAAACAGTGGGAAATGAAGATTGGTTAATTTAACGAAGAGTTTCCTCTTGCACGTTCTTGACGAGGTACGTTCAAATTAGGTCCACGTCACCAACCGCGGCGATCCAAGCCACAAGGAAAACTGAATCGAGGGTGAGCGGAGAAGTATTGAAGCGCTGCAGATTCACGAGTATAAGGCCTAGCACAATAGTCACACTAGTGTCGAGGAAGGAGGCTTGCAATCTACTGAATCCTAAAAATGAAGAATAGAGGTCGATTAAATGTCGACAGAGTACGAATATATCTGGTCATCTGAGGAGAATCCCGTAAGGGAAAATTTTTCCCTCACGGATATGCAATGTAATTTCCTCCAGCAAGGGGACATGGAATATGGAGTAGGGTTAATTTAGTTGGTTTGTATATCGTATGCTATAAGGACTGGCATTTGTAAGGGGGCTCTATTTAGGGAACCACAGCTTTAGATAGGCCTTCAGGATTCATTTCTTTCATTGTCCACGTCACTTTCAATTTTCATACTTTCTGCGCTATCTTCCTCTTCATTCTTAAATTGCAGTTTTCATGCGGAGGAAATCCTGCGGGGGAACACCTTGTACGTAAATACCCATTTTATATTGATCATACTGAATGGTCCCTTCTCTTCGCTCTCTTTGTATTGCATTACAGGTTGATATGGAAATTTAAAGCTACTAATAATCTAATGTACTTGATGCGCCTGGAAAACTGATTTCAATTTTGAAAGCAGCAACATAATTTCAGTGTGAATAAGCAAGAAAATCTAACGCTACAGATGTATTTTTCAAATAATTCACCCAGTTTTAACCTATCGGGATTTACTTTATCAATCAATTGGAACTATTGACGTATCTCATGAATACAAGAAGAATTAGGCTCGTTTGATTACTGGCAGAGCGAGTTCGTAGATCAGCTTGTATGGCGACTGGAGCTTCTTCGCTTTAATACAGTCGTAGAGAGAAAAAACATTCTTACATGGCCGTTAAATAGTTTCAGATAATTGTTCGTCAATATATCAGAAACTCAAACAGATACTTGCGTGTATTAACTCTGTTAAAATTTTGATGCCTGAAGGCATCTATAAACGCTTGTTAGGACATCCGGAAATAGTAGAAGAATATGAGCGTTGTCACATTTCTGATAATTTTAAAACCAAGATATTTTCTAAGTGAATATATTAACGTGGCCTGTTCAAATAAAGACCAGACTTTAGTTATGGTGTAACTTCGCAAAGACTAATGTGCTCCAGAAGAGGCATGAATAGTGGCGAAACAAAAGCTTGTGATGCGTCACGAAAACGCACCGTATCAAATCTGCTTGCTAGCGAATTTTTGGCCTTTTAAGAGATGTCTTTTACTACCCTCCGTATTTTTCGTTCTTCCGGGGCTGTCAATTATTTGAAAGACATCGTTTCCAAGGTATACAAAAGGTTACAGAGCATTCGCTGAAATAATTTTCAGCCATTCCGGTTAACGAGTTCCAAGTAGAGTTCCAGCTATAGGAGCTGTGCGTCAACAGCAAGAGAAGAAAAACTTTAGAGGGGACGAACTTGTGTGGATATGATGACGAAATCTCAGGAATATAGGGTGTTTGGCAAAAGTAATATAATTTTATATAGGAATTACATTTGTATTAGGATAGAGTTCAAGGGCGTATTATAGGGTGTCCAAAGATCATAGGGAGCAAAATGAAACATGATGTGATAATTTGCTCGTCTTTTGCTTCTGTTCACACATGCACAAGAAGAGTCCCTTTCAAATTAAATGAAATTCGAGGTATATAGCGGTGGCAACAAACTGAACCGTTTTCTAGTAACCTTCAAAAACAAATGAATAACAAACCAACCCACACATTTAGAAAAAACTTGTAAGGAAATCAAAACAGTTTTTTTTGCTTTAATTCAGAAAGCCTTCTTTTGACGGTGCTCCTTTTCCAAACAACAAGTTTCCGATAGTGGTGGACTTACTAGAGGAGGTAAATCTCCTGTACGGCTGACGTCGTGGACAACACAGGTAGTGCTGGATTGGGGCGATCCCCGCTCCGCGGCATCGTTGACCACTCGAAGGCCAAGTGCCCGATTCTGAGCGTCCATAAATCGGCCGTCCTTTTTCCATAATGCGGGCGATCTCTACCCAGGAAGCCCTCGTCTGCGTCGAGTTTCTGGGAGAAGGACCGTCTCATCAAAGTAACGAAGTTCGAGAGGGAGATCGACATCGTCGTCTTTTTTCCCTCCAGTCGGTCGAGTTTTTTTTCGCGGCGGGCTTGTCGAATGCTTTGACCATCTGCTTCTTCTCCCCAACATCAATCATCGAGTCAAAGAAGGCCAGTCCTGCGTTTTCCTCGGAAACGTGCCACACTGCAGGAAACGTGCTCGGTGGCTTGATCTGACACCTTGACGACGGTTTGGTCAGGGTATATTTTGATTATCTTGAAGAAGAGCACGTCGTTCAAAGGAACTTTCATAGAAATCGATGCCTCATACCATTGTTTGCGGTACACCAGAGTAAGAAAGAGGCACTCGTTCCACTTCGGCCATCTCTCGACTAGTCAGCGACAGCTAGGATTTCAGCATCTGAAGCTTGAGGCAATAGATGGCATTGGCCATCTACTGGACTTGATCCAGTGCTCCAGGACAGTGGAGTGGCTTAGCTGGATTTTCACCACCGAAGACTAGGTAGAAAGAGACGAAAATTTTTTTTAGTCCTTCCTGGGATGGTTCTTCGATATATGAGCCTTCAGGCCAATGCGTCGTCTTCCAGCTTGCTGGTAGTACTATTGGTGGAAAATAACTCGAGGTCCTAAGACGTTTCCACTGTCTGTCTCCGAGAGGAATCCATGATACACCATTGATCCGAGTCGTCTGTTGATTCCTATGTCAGGACCAGAGGAAGACCCAAAGCTGGGTTCAAAGACATTCTTGAGGATTATCTCGTAGAAATGATGGCGGCTGGCTGCTCAATTCGAATGTAAGCACCTTGTATTATGCCAGTGTTCGAAGCTGTGGTATCATAGCAGGAAGTGATGATCTTGTTCACGACGAATGCGTCTTCCACCTACTTCAAGACTACTGCAGCCACGTTTCTTCCCGTCGAATCCGAGCTTGCTAGCATCTCAAGAAGGAATTCGGCATTATCTTCCCCTGCGAGGAGGACGGTGATGTGGTCCTCCGTTTTACCCGAGAGGGTCGGGAGGAGTCTCCCTTCCCAATGCAGGACCAACATCTCAGATATATCCAGGTGCCGAAATTCCACAATTTTCTCGACAGCTTGCTTTCTCCCCGGAATTCGTGCTCGATGGGCTGTGGTCTTCGAAACTACCATACTCTCAATCTTGAATCCAAAAACTTAAGGTGTAGCTGCGAACGGTAATGTTACTTACATCATTGACAAACTCTCTCGATCCAGATATGAGATGAGATCCTTTAAGGTGATCCGTGGTGCTTGTTCAAGTTGTTTTCTCGGACTTCATGATCCATGAGTGGGTGACGACGTCGTCGGTATAAGATAGTTGCTGTCCCTGATTTGGTTCGTGATTTCTGTTCTTGCAGTCACCCTGGCAATGTTGCTATGTTCACATTGTCGAACCTTTTGAGTCGAGTTCCGTGCTCGACCTGCTTCACCTTCTTGTCTGTCGCGAAGGTTATTCCAGCCATAGGTGATTTCCGTCTTCTCTTGACTCCGTAGAAGCTCCTTGTCCTCGTCGTTCAAGTCTGTCCGTTGCAGAGACGAAGAGTGCACGAAGTCAAAGATTTCTTGCAGGTCTCCCTTGAAAATCTCGTACATGCAACGATACGGCCTATCTTTTTTTCTTCCTTGAGGTCATTGAACGCATTTACTACCTTTGACTGCTATGTACCTACGTACGATGCTGTAGTTGTTCGAATCCCGATGCACGCTCAGAAAGGAGAAACGTTCTCCATCACCGCCTTTCCTCCCTTTCTCGCCGTCTTCCCCATCTCTCGGTTGTGGTTGTGGTGGTAGCGGAGGAGAACCTGCTCCTTCGATGGTAGCCGGGCTCCAGTGATTTCTTCGATTAGAGCGTTGTCGATTAGCGAAATATTATAGGCGTTTCTTGTTGCCGTGTTTATGACGTGAAAGAGAAAAAAGTTGAAATTAAAATCAATAATTTCGAGTCACGTTACCTAAATGTTCAACTTGTCGGGATTCCAATTGTTATTCGATTCATCCAAAATTTCAACGGAATTTTTTTATTACGAGGAGAGGATCAGAATAACACACAAGCTTGCAAGATTTCTAAACTTTTGCGTTTTGTGCTATCCTGGCATATTATGTCTTTCCCTGTGTGATCATTATTATCTATTTTAACATTTTACAATTCAAGCTGACTATATAGTCTTGTTTCATAAGAATGCTGTTAGATTTTCGTAACATGCTAAATGCAGCCTTATCGTACGTATACATGAGGTTGAAGCTAGTTTTTTGTACCTGTAAAATAATTTTGGCTGAAGAGGGTTAATATTTCGTCGAATTCAGATACAGAGGTAAAATTTGCCAGATTCTGTTATTCACCCATGCAGGCTCGTGCCTGTACATATCTATTTTACTTGCAAAAGACTCTTGCTCCATCGGGTGAAACGATGACTTCAAGCGCCTGTAATGTATGTGTATTTAATTTCTCTTCATAATCATTGCTACAAAGAGAAAGTTACAGACGTATGTGAAATTTACTGATGTTCATCAAGATTTGTACGAAAGTTTTATAAATCATCACCTTCATTTCTTCTTGCGTGTCATCATTTCCTTGATCTCATTTATATACTACTTTCACCTTTTATAAATACTTTCCTCTTCATTTCTTTAACCACAGTGACTCGCTATATTGAATTGTGGTTTACTCATTCTAAAGGTGATATCGTCAAATTCCGTATTCAAGGGCATTGATTTGCTAGTGAGAAGAAATAATCAGACCACCATCAATAGATGGCTGCTTCTTACGTATTTCAAATTAGCCTACATAATCATACCGAAAATGTTAGAAAATTTGCTAAAAATCAGAGGAACAACGAAGTACGGAACGGAAAGGTACTTTTTTTCTGGAGGGGTTGTTGCAGTTGTATTCGCTCCAACCCGGAGATTAGTAATCACAGGGAAGTATTTAAATGGCGTGTTTGAACTTCACAAGAGTGAATTTTCGCAAGGACGATACCTTACATTTATATTAGATGTGTCCGATAATATCGACTCGTGAGTTTGTAAGCCACGTGATGTTCTGATAAACTATTCCCTATTGAGAATAAAAAATTTAGGTTTCGCATAAGCGGCTATCTTGGACTGATTCTATAGAGACAGTCTTTGCTTATGTCCCATCTAAATTGTCTCTTGATATACTTATTTTCCTTCTGAGATTGACTTAATAAAAGACCATTACGCCAAAAATTCTTTAAAAGTGACATTAATCCTACAGCGACCGAATTGTTTTTGCAATAAGACAGCATTTAGCTATGTATGATTCAATAGCTGCAAACTTGTGTATATATTCGGTGAGACTACATTTAGCTTAGTACGTAAAACTAGTAACAGCTGTATGAAACAGTTCTATTGTATCAATGGTCGCCTCAAGGTTGAAGGGTGCGAATGATAAACTCGAGGCGTCAGAATTAATTTTATCCAACAGGATGTGGCATCTCAATGATGACTTGCCACAACATTGAAATATGACTTATCCTTTCATTGTATTTCATCATGCCTACTTTAATTTTCACATCCAATAAATGCTACTTACTGTATGGAATCAATTTCAAGAACACCTAATTTGTACGCTAGTTGCAGAGGAAAGTATGAAGAGATATCGGCAGAACTAACCCAGCTTCTCAAGTGATAACAAAATGGCATCAACCCTTGTAACGACTATTGCCATGCTAAGCTTTAACAAACTGATGAATTGTTTCCCTTCCGTGGATTGAAGGGCAGCTGGTCAGTGCAGAGTGATTTCAATATTTGCACGCGATTTACAAATTACACCTAAGTTAATATTTTGCCCATATGAGGATTTTTCTTAATAGGGTAAAATATGTGTTGTGTGCATGTTAGCTCGATGTAAACTTATTTAGTTTGTAGCGCTTACTGTGAGAGGGCGAACTAAATCTGTTGGCAATAGGAAGGCATGTATATGCCTAGTAAATTATCTGAGGAATTGCCTTTAAGAAGCCTAGACGTTGAGTTGTCGTTGTTGACTCGTACGTTGTCGTTATCGATGGTAAAATGTTCAACGATATAGACGAATGTCATAAGAAAGAATCAAGCCACTATTTTCAATTTTAATGCCTAATATGAATATTTTACACACTGTGTTAGTTATCGGAGTTGAAAAAGAAATCGGAAGGAAGGATTTGCCCTGAGGATTGAACAGGTCTGTAAAGTATGATTGATAAGGTGGAATGGAACTTAGTGATATAAACTTAATTTCTTCAAGCAATAAATTTAACAACAAGGCTTATCTAGGAACAGCTGGTCACTGATTTTGGTTGAGACGGGAACACAAGATATGTTACTTGAAGCACTGTTTGTTTGTTTCTGGTCCTCATTTTATAAATACGATGAAAGATAGATTCATGAATGCAGAATGAGAAATGTGGTTCTCGTCTGTCCCTCTTGAAAAAGAATAATTACACTGTCTTACATTCCGCCAACTTGCATCTCGGTATACTTGAAATTTGCAAACTGGCCTATTAGTCAGATAGGTAGGCCTAGAAGCAAGCCAGGCAGGCCTAGAAGCCAGTTGGACAGGCAGGCCTAGAGACCAATTGGACTGGCAGGCCTAGAGACCAATTGGACTGGTAGGCCTAGAGACCAGTTGGACTGGCAGGCCTAAAAACCAGTTGGACAGGCAAGCCTAGAGACCAGTTGGACAGGCAGGTCTAGAGAACAGTTGGACTGGCAGACCTAGAGAACAGTTGGACTGGCAGACCTAGAGAACAGTTGGACTGGCAGGCCTAGAGAACAGTTGAACTAGCAGGCCCAGAGAACAGTTGAACAGGCAGGCCTAGAAGCCAGTGGGACAGACAGGCCTAGAAGCCAGTGGGACAGACAGGCCTAGAAGCCACTTAGATGCATAGGCCTAAGTAGTAGTAGGGGTGATTAGAGATTGTAGCGCTTCTGTACTCAGACTATTTCGCACAAAAAGAAAATGGGCCGTAGAAAATGAGTGTCTATGCACGAGGTGTTTTCTCGTTCAAGATCCCTTACTCATAGACGTAGCAAGTTAGGAATGAAGAGGAAAAAAGATGCAGAATAGCGATGAAGGTATGAAAATTAAAAGTAAAGTGGGCACGATAGATAGAAGTGCTGAATGTGTACCTATAGCTGAGGCAGCATAACAGTTTCCATAGCATACAAAAGACCAAACCATTCACCTGACTCTATTACCTATCCTTTGCCCTCCCGCACCCCCAGGAGTGTATAGGACTAAAGGTTAGTTAACCTGGTAACGGTCGCTGCCGAGGTGGCCGGCGGTGCATTCACACAGTATGTGTAATCGACAGGGACCGTGTGAATGCAATAACCACGCGGACGTCATATGATGTCAATACCCGTCAACAGGTTAATGGGTAAGCCTAGGACCATTTAGATAAGCAAGCCTATAAGTAAGTCAGATGGGTAAGCTTGGAGGCCAGTGATGATATAGACAGCTGCCAGCTCTGAGACAGGCCTATGTGCAGGCTGCTGCTGGCGATGAAGGAGGCACTGCAGGCGGCCTGCTCTGTGTTGTGTGATCTGCTCGCTGCCGGTAATTGGACTGCAGCCTCTGCACATCTCTGCCGGCTGACAGCTGTGTACCAGGTACTGTGTACTGTATGTATGCCAAGTACTGTGGACTGTGTACCAATTACTGGGTTACATCCGTAAGTGCAGAGGCGGTCTCTGAGGTCAGAGGATGCTGCCGTGAGAAGGAGGGCACTCCGCTGGCTAGGCCTACGCCAGTATGTACGCATCATGACGCTGGTGTAGATGTGGTTGGATTACCATTTTAGGCATCTTCGTTTTAGTTTCTATGTTCTAGAATCAGAGATTGGTAAACTAAAGGAATGGAGTTGCCAACCTGTTTTGAGACATTTGTTTCCCAGTTTTTCTAGGGAGGGAAGTTTTGATTATGAATTACAAAATTGTGTGTAAATTTTTCGTGGTGTGGCACATGTCAGAAACGGTTTGATTCTTTGGTTGATGAGAAAAATTTTCTTCATCCCTTTACAATCCAATTTTTGGCGATAAGGCTGCGTTGAGCTTTGTATGAAAAATTAGCTTCTTCATGTGTATCTGCAAGAGGTAGCTACGTTGAGCTGTTCAGAAAAAATTGCAGTATTTTTATGAAATAGGATTATATAGTAATTTTGGACTGTAATGGGCTAATTAGATTAGTCGAGTGTTCGCATTCCTTGTGTTTATTTTCACTTTGTCAGAGCTTACTAAACCCATGACTTGGACATGCATGGTTAAATTTGTTGAAAGTACTTTCTTGTAATTTCAGTGGTCTGGTCTAGTTTTACCACTACCCGATTCAAAGTCACTACAATGCTCCATGTGCTATTTCACTTAAAAATGGTATTTATTATTTAAGTAAAAGTTCTGGCAAGAGCATCAACTCCACGTCATTTATCATTTCCTTTAGCTGGCATGCACGAGCCTCATTGTCAGTTACTATTGGATGCGTAATTCGAGTGTGAATTACTTCTTTCCCTCACTATTCGATATTTTTTCAGCAACGTAGTTTTAGGGAGATGGACTGAAGTAAAATGCAGCCTTCAGCTTGTAGTTCAAGTCGGTGCATGCGACTCTTGACCCTTTGCACGCAGGTCCGCATGCCGGCGGGCGGTGGCAGCTCTCCTGCCGTGGTGGCAGCCCTGGCAAGTGGGCTCGGCAGCGGCCTGCTGGCGAGTCTCAAGTCAGTCGTCAGTGATAGGATGACAGCGGTGTCCCGCAGCTGCTCTGGGAGTGCGGATAGACTTGACGCTACCACCGGCTCCCTTACCCTCAGTGCGTACGTCAGGCTTTTGCCAAAATTTAATTTCTCATTTTATCCATCATCAGTACGGGCACCACCGAAATCCAGTTAGATTTATTTCGCTAAAGTCTGAATTGAAAATTTAATCATGTTTCAGTTTATATTTTATTTGACCTACTTTAGTGCGAAGTTTTGAATTAAGTTCTTTATTTATTTAGGATTTCTATGAGAAAGGACATGCATAGCAGATTCACTGGCTGTGCTAGCGAAGGCCATCACAATTTTCATCATGTAGGTTAAAGATTTGGAAACCCCACTGGGTTGTTTATTAATTACCCAAGCTTTCGCACGCTTAAGAAGCGTGCGTTTTCAAGGGA
>VOMN01073954.1:0-12678 GCA_014899125.1 Orchestia grillus | reverse complement strand
TCGTAAGATAGTTCAACTTGTTACGAATTGTGCGGAATGAGTAAAATTTCCATTTACATATTTTTCATTGCCAATGTACGCAAACCAAACAGTCATGCATTTTAATTAATGTGACACGTTCACGAACTTTTGTGAATGTGTTACTTACTGGAGCGCATGTTATTCATACTGTCACTTGCAAAACTTTACGACACATTAGGATTTTTAATCAGGAAATTTTCAAGTTTGGATTTCAGTGGAGCATTTTGAATTAGGTTCTAAGTGAAGTACAATTAAAATCATTACAGCTTTCACCGGTTCACAATTGTCCTGTAAATATTGAGGATATAGGGGAAAATAAAATCATTGATCTAGATGCATTTTTGAAATTCCTGCAAATGACGTTCGTTATAGAAAGTTATGTCAATTCGATGCGCCTCAGCGTTAAATTGGTGCTATAATTCGTTGCTGGAAGTATCATTCAATCAATTCTTTGATTCGATGCGGGCGTCCTTGGAGGTTAACGAAGCCTGCAGCTCGGTTATTGGCGAGAAAGGTTATGAACGAACCTCGGGTTACTCTAAAAATATTTTTTCATGGCCGAGATGGAAGTGAAATAAAATAGAACACAGATGCGATTAAACATTCACTTCGTCGATGCGATGTTTTTTATTTCTCCGAGGATAACACCGCTTCTTAAAAGGAAGCACGTTCTTTCTCGACTGATGCCATTGAGCATCTTGTCAAACCCGCTACTTTTAAAAAAGATGGTCTTCGAGCAGAAGAAATAAAAATTGTAATTTGTGATCAAAATGCTAAAGCAAAGGTCTCTGGCCCGAAGTGAATAACTAATCGTATCCGTGCTCGCTTTTGCTAATATTTCTTCTACGTCATCTTGAAGTTTTTCAATAGAAACCCGCGATTTGTTCCGAATCTTGCTCGCCAATACCGAGCTGCACTTTCCATTATTTTTCTAGGACGACAGGAACTAATTGGAGAACAGATGTAATGATGAGATTTCCAGAGACGGACGATCGTACTTCCTGACCGAACTCAACGGCACATTTAATTGGCTCTTGATCTTTTTATAAACAACACTATTTGAATGGTCTACATCGCCTTTGCAGAGTCTTGATCAATTATTTTAGCAAAAGAATTTCTTAATTATTTTGCAAACTTAGACAGAAATTTTGAAATTTCTATTGACAAGTAATCAAAATACAATAGTTCGACTGCACTCATTGCAGTGTCCTGCATGAGTATGAGAGCTTCCATTTCACTGTCTTAGAAAGGACGATTTAAAAAAAATTAAAGGGCAGCTTGTGAGGGCGGCCACAAATTACCAGAATAGTTAAAACCTGTCACGTTGAGCTCTGTTGCTACACATCCTTATGAAAAATTGCGTAATTCTTTTCAAAATGATATGAAATAACAGTAATAAAATATAATAATATTAAATAATATAATATAATTCTTTTCAAAACAATAAAGCCTCGCATCAAAAACTTGTCATTCCTAGAAACCTTTTTAAGAACCTCGCAATCAAGGATTTTTTGGTGAAAGAGCATTTCTTCATGTGCGCACATAATCTCCGGCATAATGAACTCGAAATTACCTTTTCTAATGAAAAAGTACGCTTCAGTCGAAGTTGTGCTGAACAAATAAATTTTTCTTTCGAAAAACTGAAAAATTGAACACGAGTTCAAACTATGAACTAAGAATTTAATTCATCTTAATGCTGAGCAATGAAGTTTGGAATATTCGTTTATAAAAATTAACGCAGCCTCCCACAAAAATATCAAGAATTATTCAACAGTTACGACTGCAAACATTGCGAAGGAAACAAAGCATTTTGCCTATGAAAGTTCTTAACAAAACTTTTATCTTAGAAAATAAATTTCATTCAGATTCTGCCCAAATGTTTTGGGATAATTTAATGACATTATTGAACAAAAATGTTGTATTTAAACATGCGGTTGCATGCAGTAACATTGTTATTGTTACATTGTCCTAGCAGTTAGTGAAAAAGTCCGCCTGCGGAAACATTGTGCTCTTTTGACAAATATGAAAACAAACATCTCACCAATGCAAAACTCGCGTCCCAGCCCTCGTCACTTCATCTCCATGAGGAACATTTGGTCGTCCTATTCCCAGATCGTCCAATGTCCCTGTCTCCAGGGGGACATAGTTAGGTTACCTCAGCTTTAGCTAGGCCTTAGGGAGTTCTATCTCGTGCCAACTTTATTTCTTCCCTTTTTCATGCGTTCTTCACTGATAATTCTTTTTTTTTTCTTTTTTTTCTTTCTAAATTTTCTATTTCTATGCACAGGGGATCTTGTGTGAGAACACACCTGGTACATAGATTCCCTGTTCCCCTAAGGCCATACTTAATGGTTCCTACACTTTCGGTGCGAGATAGTCTGTAACTAAAGCACCGCTCTCCTTACTATGACAACTACAGCTGCTGCTTCTTAGATCGTCCCTGGAAACAGGATTTTTGGATGAAGAATATCGAGTGATTAGAGAATATAAATTAATGAAGTCCTGTTGTGACACACATTTTTGTACCTTGAGTTCTTTTGCCCCGTATTTCCAGGAGCTTATACGCATCAGTTTCTCCGCAAACAATGTTTATTGGGTATAATACGACTTTCACAAATAATTTCACTTCGATCTAGTGTTCCAGGTATGGAATTTGACTCGTACGTCATTTTACCTGTGCATGGTTTTCCTAGTGTATAATTATAAGTGTATATTGTTTTTCTTGTATATAATGTTACTCGTAGTTAAATTTGCTTGCATTCAGTTTATTCGTACATAATTTTTAGTAGTACATAAGTTTACGTGCACATACCAAATTTTACTCGTATGTAACTTTATTTCAAAGTTCCTGATTTTAATGGTACATAATTTTTCAAGCATGCAATTTCACGTGCATACAGTTTTCCTTGCATGTACCTTTTAGCTGTACATAGATAGTTCTTATTATATATAACCTCATTTACGCATGTCTGTTGCAGCGACGATACGAGTGTTTGACGCCTCTCGCACCCCGCCAGACGTACCGCAGTTGTTCCGCTTTCATCTACATGACTGAACTCTCTTATTCAAAATACTCAATCACAGATGAAATCCATGCACCACATAACGATAAGTGTTTTTTATTACGCTTATGAAATTTTAGCGTAAAATTTGTTCAACACAATTTGTTTCACTTGCACTGAAGACGAAAAAAACGTCCATCTCAAATAATTTAATATTTTCATTTTTTTACGATAGAAAACTACGATGAATGGCTCTTATGCCATCAAAATAACTTTAAAAACAAGTTTCACAAGCCCATGGTAGGAAATTCGTTACTTTAAATGACAGAAAAATGGAGACACTCAAAATTGAATCCACTTCTTTAACCACACTACCTAGGTGCTTGAGCCTGTAAATAGCGCTCAAAATTCTGCACGTAGAGCTTTGTACAAATGCACCGCAGAAGATCGTACGTCACCTGTTGTATCCTACGCCGAGTTTCTGAGTTCTTCACTGCCGTAATTTTAGCGACCGTCTGATGCTTCGCCCTCAGCACACTTCACCCAACAAGCATCAAAGTAAGTAAAGAATGTTCAGTTTTAACTAAGTTTCTATTTTATGAGGGAGAAATGCTTCTAGCAAAACAAATGTTGATGTAATATAATAATAACACCCGCAAAAGAAGGATATTATCGGATATCGAATGCATGAGACAAAATCTGCTGGATTGAATCGGTAGGCCATTGGCCAAGGAGCTGCTACGAAGGTGCAGAAAACTCTCATGCTAAATATGCACATCAATGGATAGTCTCTCTTCTGTTGATGAGAGGTTCACCTGATCTTGTAAAGTCAATCTCTGCACAAGAACTACAAAGTAGCGAGTTTATAGTTACTTGTAGTTCTTGTATTGTACTCTGTGAAAAGACTTCTTGGAAATCAAAGCCTTGCCTCGTAACCCTACATGTAAAAAATGAAGAGTTTATAAGAAGCTGTAATTGAGACGAGATAAAGGCTTCTAGCAATTCTAGATTCTCAATCATCACCTAACAAATCAATAAATGTATTGTGATCTCTCTCTGAGCTCAATTACGGGCTTTGCTCGGAAGAAATACATTTTACAATGCTAAATATTATCGTAAAAGATGGCCACCTTTCTCTTAACACAAATCGAGTAAGTTGTTCGAGGTAATAGTGTTTTCGTCAACCATAACCTTTCATGACACCCAAATGACCACCTGTAAAAAAAACTTTCATATCCATCTTTCCATTGGTACTCAAATCCATCCTTGTGTTCTAACGAACAAGTACTCGTGGGCAGCGCCACTTACGTCACTTGGCTCGGAGGTACGTACGTACATTCAAATTTTTTTTGCTGCCGACACGGAGTCTTATCGAATCGTCAGGCTTCATTTACCGGGTGACGTCCTTGAATTTCTCACGAGGTTTGGGTTCGAGTCGAGACTCAATGCTGCAAAATGTTGAGAATTTGTCGCACTCGGTTTCAGTTTGGTGTGGTAAATGGATGCCTACAACGGGATCCTGGTACGGGATCCTGGAACGGGATCCTGGAATGGGATCCTAAAACGGGATCCTAAAATGGGATCCTGGAATGAGATCCTGGAACGGGAACCTGGAACGGGAACCCGGAACGGGAACCCGGAACGGGAACCCGGAACGGGATCCTGGAACGGGAACCTGGAACGGGATCCTGGAACGGGAACCTGGAACGGGAACCTGGAACGGGATCCTGGAACGGGATCCTGGAACGGGATCCTGGAACAGGATTCTGGAACGGGAACCGTACCACCAACGAAAATATTATCTACGAAACCTAAGTAGAATAATACACATTTGCCATTCTAAGGCTGTGTTATTATAAATAACATGCTGACTTGTAGTATCGTTCATAATGTGTTGTGTAATTATTAGTAAAAGACTGAAGAAATTAAAGACTCAATTTTATCATCTGAAGACTGGGCCATTGGGCGCACCCGAACGCTTCATCATTTCTTCTTTGACTCTACAAACCTGCTAGATAGCAAATCGCGGTCGTTAGCACATGGCACGCAGTCACTTTAAAGAGTCCCACACCCTTTGTTTAACGAGCTTCAACTTTTGAGAAGCTTTAATTTGTTAATGAGCTTCAATTTGTTAATGAGCTTCAATTTTTTAATAAGCTACAATTTGTAAATAAGGCTCAATTTTTATCGAGCTTCGATTTTTATCGAGCTTCAATTTTTATCGAACTTCAATTTTTACCGAGCTTCAATTTTTAACGAGCTTCAATTCTCAACGAACTTCAATTTTTAACGAGCTTCAATTTTTAATGAAATTTCAATTTTTAACGAACTTTCAATTTTTAACGAACTTTCAATTTTTATCGAACATTCAATTTTTAATAAACTTTCAATTTTTAACGAACTCTTAATTTTTACCGAGCTTCAATTTATACAGAGCTTCAATTTTTAACAAGCTTCAATTTTTAACAAGCTTCAATTTGTTAATGAGGTTCAATTTTTACCGAGCTCCAATTTTTAACGAGCATCAATTTTTTTTGAGCTTCAATAGCTTAAGATCGAGGCTTGCTGTCCTACAATTCCCTGCACCACAAACCTGCACGAAGTTAGCAAGGCGTAGAATTTGTCGGGATGCCGTCGTTCGCAAACGTGCTGCTACTGGAAATTCAAAGCAAAGAGGAGGTTAGGACTGTACGGCCGTCTGCAGAGCGTTACGTGTTCGCGATTTTAGCTCTTATCTTTTTGCATTGTTTCAGAGCAGTTGGAAGGATGCCTTCAATTATGTTTAGAGAATTTTTATTCCCATACACGTGAGGTGAGCTATGTCGACAAATTGATAATCGTCTATAAGTCATATTTTGATGTGTTTTCGCTGCAAAATACCTAAACATCAGTAGCTAAAGAACTAAATTCAGAATTTTTCGAAAAAATTTTCTCGAAATCTACGATTAAAACTACTGTTTGCCATTACAAATTTATATCTCCATGCACGCTACGAAATTTTGTTCAATAAAAATCACAACGTTTACCCACCACTTTCTGTGCCAATTAATGGTATATAATGTCGGTAATTACCTTCGGTAACCTTCGCATTCTAAGCATGACGGCTTCAGTAGGTGAGGAAGCACGAGTGGCAGCTAATGAACTATCTAAAAAAGCGTTCACTTGCGTTAAACTAGCCGTAGGTCAGCTTCATGAATTGTAACTTTTTCATACCTGTTCCATTTGCCAGCTCTCTTACTGCATGCTTGCCAAGAGCAGTGATTGCCAGATTATGGGTCAAAAGATCCCTGTACCCTGAATCCCTGAATCGACTAATGAAACAAGATTGAAAATACATTAACATTATCATTTCAAATTACTAGTTAGAAATTTTAATATTCCGAACATTTAATAGTGCAATAATTGCTTTGTGTATTAGATCTTTAGACGCTTCTGCTCTTATCAAACGATTGTGTTTTTTCACAATTTATTCATCTAAATTTGCTACGCTCATTTGCCTCATCAGTTACACTATCTGGAACACTGTTCCACAGCACTCTCTCAGTCTGCACCATCGTCGCCCCCCGAACATTTTCACCAACTCACGCTGTCGCCTTCTTGCAAATTTTGCTCAGCCTGTGGCGTGGTCAGCTCCTCATCTCTAATTGCCTTGTAATTCACCCGTTCATTAAATTATACACTATAAAATATGCTCCATGGAAGTAATAAGAAATACAGCTTTTCCTTCTAGGCTCCTAGAGCAGCTGTGTCCTGAGGCATAGACCGCTACCCGTCATTCCTGTCAAATTTTTTCTGTTATATTTTGCACAACTTATGGACATCTCATGAGAACATGCCTTCACCTCGCACCTCCATCATTAGGTACGAACTCTACCTCTATTTCACGCTACCTCTACCTATGTATGCATTATACTTATCTGTCTTGTAAGAAGCGATACAGTAACTCGCGTTTGATGACCGAGGCATTTACCTCAATTTGACATACATTGGGAGATAAATGTTCCTCCCAGCTAAAAATAAGTGGCAGTGTTCTTTTTTTTAAATCGTTTACTTCACAGTTTTCATCAACACCTTATTCCTCCAGATGAAGCTCTGTTAGCCAAACATGCGTGATTTAGACAATTGTGCCGTACAATATTAGTCCGTGAGCATGATATGTAACTCTTTCCCCAAGTCTCGCTCTAGCATCACACATTTCAATGATTTTCAACTAGACTTTATCATTTTGATAGCCAGACTTTATCATCATTTTGATAGCATTTATCTTTATCACCATTTTGACAGCCTGACCCACATCTGGCGTGAGCATATATTCTCTTAGTATATGTAAATAAATTAAGGGCGAGGTTAGGCTATCAAAAATTACTGTTTACGCTGAAGAGAATTGAAAACATTTTCAATCCTAAGTGCATCTAAAAAGCTTCTAAAAATCCTCAAAATAGCAATACAGAGGCTTCATTTACCGTAACTTCTAAATATTAAGGTAAATTGGTCATTTTTCCCGTCACTCGTACAGTCCCCGGGTTCCTTTAAGAGAAGGAGTCCGGTTCACATAAAAGCTAATTCTATAGCCTCGGTAAGCTGATTAACCAGTCGAGCGCTTTGAAAATCCAAATAAATACTGGAAATGGAGAAATTATTTCCAATTGTTAGGTTAAACAAGACTTTCCCTACTGCTACGCATTTTCCGATGTGGGTTACGTTTTTCACTAAACTTGGACGTTTAAACGGGAATATCCTGGTTTTCGTTTCACCTTAAATCGCGAGATGATGGATACAGCTAGCAGTGTTTTATAGCCTCAATACTTCATGACTTATTCATAACAGGGTAGCTTCTAAATATTCAATGCATTAAAACCCATTATCACTCGTTAAAAGAAAAATGGCCAGATTTCAATTTTTCAGCAAGGGCGGAAACGAATCATGAATGAGCTGAACATAGCGACCTCATTTTCTTCATGAACTCAGTTGCTTTAAAAATCGTCAATTATAAATTGCGTAAATGGAATAATAAATAATATAAATCAACAAATTCAACTCTCATTTAGGCTGCATGTGAACTGCCTTAAAATATTTTATTTCCATCTAAGAAAATTAAAGGCTTCGTACAACTATTACTTCCAGGTGCCGTTTAAATGGAATATAAAAAGTTGGATCCCTTAACTACGAGGTAACGCTATACAATCAGAACAATAAATATACACTTATTCTGGTACACAATGGTCATATCGTACACCATTATAAAAAGTAATTCTTATCATTATACGATTCCGAACAATTTTTATGTTAGATATTTTAAGTGAAACGTATTTACTTTAGTTCAAATTTGCACGTATTGCTATTGATAGCTGTTCATATAACGTCATTAGCATCTCCAGATTAACTCGAAGGTTTAAATGTTGAACAGGTAATTTAAATGTAGATTCAAAATGAAGTCTTCTAACGTTTCTTTAATAACAGAATATCTTCACTGTGCAAAATCATTGCTCAAGCCTAATCTATTTTTTGCTTCCATTTAGAATTGCTGAAGTTTCAGACGCATTAAACGATTTTGAGTGGTGCTCTCATCCAAACTAAAATAACTCGAAATTTAACCGCAAAAATTATCCCCAATAACTTTTTACTTTTTCTACATTCTTAACTAAAGTCATTACAGGAACGTTTAATTTGCTGTTATCGCATTTCGTACCTACGCGATTCCATTATTGTTTTACCGAAGATTTTCTTACACGTATAAGACTGATTTGTTAACTAATTTCTCTTTATCCGAAGGTATTTTCCGGACCCAAGTCCCAGCGATCTCACATTTTCGAAGCCTGAAACTGAACGCGGAAAGTCTTCGTTTTCCGACCCTTCTGAGCCCATCTACACCGACCCAGCGCTGTTCGAAAGGTGATTAACGTTCACCAAAACTTCATGCCCAACCCCCAGTACATGTTGAACTATGATTTAAGGTATACAGTGGGAACAAAAATTATTATTTTTGTTCAATAAACATTTAACCAATCATCAGATGCTATTCACGTATCTGATGCACGGTTAAAAGTTTATAGTTACACAATAGCAAAGCAACTTGCACAAAATACGTAAATAGCAAAGCATTAGTATAATAGCAACAAGTGTCTTGTATTGTCCCCACAGAAGGCATCCAATACAGCCACAAATTGGTTTTAAAGTGATGATAAATAATCCTAAAATATTTCAGAGTGCTTTACTTGACAGGAATTCTGTAAAATCTTTAAAATAATCTACTTCGTTCACGTACAAGAGCTAACCTCAGTCTGTGTCAGAGCAGTTAGAGGAGAGATCATTCAAAACTCGAATCTTATCAGTGCGAAGGCTAANCTAAAAAAAAAAAAAGAATTGTCAGGAAAGACCTCTAGAGAACTATGTTCAGTCAAATAAAAGGAGTTTAGACAACAGGAAAATTTCATCAGCGATAAAAATACCAATCCCAGCCATTGGTGACACGATTCGCCGGTTTACGTACACCTCGGAATAAGAAATTCTAAACTGACTCGTTTTGAACTTCAAAATGATTTGAAAGCGGCTGGGACAAATGTATGCAAAAATATAATTAATTCATGTAGTTCTTATGAACGATGGATTCCGTTCTCGCACGCCCAGAAAAACACATTTGTTCAAAGAAACCAATTCATGTCAGAATTCGTCTGAATTTTACCGAGGTACGATAGAGACGCCTTCTAGTTTCAGGGACGAGGTTCTGTGGTCTGACGAGGCGGAGATTGAGTTTTTTGGGCGGAACTTTTGACCCAGTATCGGATATTTATTGCACCTGCTGTATGTTCACCTACGATGTATGTTCAGCACAATACGCGCGGATGTTCAACCGTAATATACACATGTGTTCACCCACGAAAAACGTCTACCCATAAACAAAAAACGTCTACCCAGAAAAACATCCACCCACGAAAAGCGTTTACCTGCAATAAGCATTCTCCTTCAATGTACAATCATCCACAATAATCATTCATCCATAATAAACGATTATCCTCGGTGAAAGTTCACTCATAATACGTGCCCACCATCAACAACCAACATTTATCGGCCATAAAAACCCCAGTATCCATTAAGTAAACTTTCTCTGGCAGAATTTGTTTTTACTGCAGTGAATATTCACTCACAGTAAATATTCTCCAGCATAAGACATCAACTCCCACAAAAAATATTCAACTCGGGGAAAGTATTCAGCCTCGAAAGTTATTTTTAATCATAAATTATTAACACGAAAGTGTCGTCACCCGCAAAAATAGTTCATTGACAAATATGCATCCACGCTTCATGTACCACCGCTCGCTTATTTCTGCCCAGCAATCATCTCGCATTTCCAGGCGTCTACGGAGCGAAGGCAAAGAGAATAGAAAATCCTGTCTTTTCTGATTATAAGATATAGTAACGGAAAACCAATCGTCATTCAGTGGGGCTTATGGGAGTAATTTTCACGTGATGGTTTATATGATACTGAAACCATAATTTTGTTCAAAAACGGATTCAAGAAAGAACTTCATTTAATCAAAAACGTCAATTTTTGGTGCCCCACACTGTACATCTCAGTGATTTACATTACTTTCTCGTAAAATTAACACATTCAATTGGTATTTACCTTACTCTCACTCTTAAAACTAATATATCTCCTCGATATTTGTCTTATTCTAACTCTTAAAATGAACACATTCACTTGGTCTTTACATTACTCTCGCCCTTATAATTAACACTTTCCCTAAGTATTTACATTACTCTCGCCCTTATAATTAACACTTTCCCTAGGTTTTTACATTACTTTCGCCCTTATCATTAACACTTTCCCCTAGGTATTTACATTGCTCTCACCCTCAAAATTAGCACTCTCTCTGTGTATGGGCCTTACGCTGACTCAAAATTCATGCTCTCCCTTATTATTTCAGGTCTCCAGACACCAGCCCGGAGACCACAGGACGAGTATGAGGATTGCTGGACGACTTAGACAAAGTGCGAGAAAAAATTACTATCAAAACAGAGCTTGTGATCTGAATAGAATATGGACATCAGTTGCACTCAGTGGACTATAGTACTTCCTTCTTCAGAGCTCGTTTCAAGAATTGAGTAAAATTTTAACGACGAAAAAATTCAAAAAATTTCGTGTGCTAACACACAGGAAGTCTAGTCTGCCAACCGATTTTATTGCAAATGTTGAAGATTCTCTGAGTTTAAAGTTTGAATTTCGAAATTAAACTTGGCTTTTATGTACCAATGAATTTGAATATAGGATTGACTTCCAGTGCTGGACACGGACCTTCTTGAATTTGCAAGAATGAATTTAAATATTGACTCACTAATTCGAAAACTTTGCTGAATCCAAGTCGTATTGGGGATTTTTCAAATACTCAAAGCAAATGGTTTTGACTCGTATTTATTTTCACGCTAAGTTGATATGGCATGAGCGCGAGGGTTTCAAACGCATTCAAACCCTGAAACATGAAATCAAATCGAAAACCAAAGATTTGATGTCGAAATATATTTGCAACAGAACTTGCTTTAGCATTCGCGTCATTTCACAGTTCAAACACACGTTAAAGCATCAACAATATTCACATCTACAGTGTGCCTTGATAGTAAACTCCCGTGCATAAACTGGAGACCAGGTACAGAGAAGAAGTTCGCAAATACCTCAACTGCCAGTAAAATTTCAAGTGTGTCACACGATAACATTAAACACGAGTAAAAACCACAGTTCTTGCAGCTTAATGATCGTTGCCTTTAGTTCGCTTGCGCTTCTCTTCTCTCTGTTCGCATTTCGCGTCTAGCTTTTTTTCCGACAGAAATTTTCTCATGAACGTGACGCAACTCATGTTACCATCAAGCAGTTTTCTTTTGAATTTATGGTAGTCATTGTATTCCATTCACTGCATGTAGCTTATAATTCGTAGCATGTAATTTATAGCCTTAATTTGCATAAGATTAATTATACCTCTAGTATTAAGTGCGACTCATTGGTCATGTGTTCAACGATGGAAGCATACGGCGAACTTGGTCCAAGTTTGATCAGGTATT
Organism: Orchestia grillus; assembly: GCA_014899125.1. NCBI lineage: Eukaryota > Metazoa > Arthropoda > Malacostraca > Amphipoda > Talitridae > Orchestia > Orchestia grillus. The sequence goes on along the minus strand of VOMN01073954.1, from coordinate 604 downwards.
TATTCTCTGAAGAATTTCTCTGTGTACCAGATGTGTTAAAAGCGAATAGATGGTGGAAACTCTTGTGCTATGTGCTTCTCCTTCGCGATTTTTCTAGTTTAAAAAACAGATTTGAAGTACGTGTTGAATTCTGCTAGGGCGAAACAGTGTGCACCTCATAACTATAAGTAGATGTACCACCGAAATTTTTGCAACTTTACGTAGCTCGCGCCGACGAATCAAAATCATATTATTCCTGGTATGTTTTAGTCTTTTTAAATTGGTTCAAGTGTTCTATTGAATGCTCGTATCAATAGTTTGAAGTATACCTCGAGGTGAAAACTGAACATCACGGCAGATGCGCGACGTGCGGTGTGAGTTTACCGATTTTTCATCCTGATGCTTCCCCAACTTCTTCTACTTAGAAGCCCTGCAAAACGCAGCACGGTAGCAATCCATATTTGCGTAGGTCGCTTAGGCATTCTTATTTTTACGATAGCCCAAAAAACAGACGAGATTATTAAAAAGTCGACTCTACTTGTTATGCCTTTTTGTTAACCTTTCCATTGTAGGATCCAACATAAGCAATAACGTCATGGTATGCCGTCATGGTATGTAATAACGT
>VOMN01073947.1:0-18687 GCA_014899125.1 Orchestia grillus | reverse complement strand
CCACACGGCCTTTTGTCTCCACACGGCCTTTTGTCTCCACACGGCCTTTTGTCTCCACACGGCCTTTGTCTTCACGTGGCCTGTTTCTCTGCAGTGCATCTACAAATATTTTTGCCCCCGAAAAAATAACTTAGCCCTGAAAATATAAATTTGAACCTAAAAACCCTACGACGCCCAGGTTATTTTTTCGATTAGACTGAAAGTGGTTTTGCATGAAGAACTAGCTACACCCTCATCCACATTCATTTATAACAATAGCTTTTTGAAACGTTTAAATTTTGTACACTGATTTTGACCGGAAGGGTTGAGATTTGTCCCTGCTCTCCGGAGAATTCGCACTCAACCTCAGAACCGAGTGTGTCGTGCCTGGCTGCAGCTCTGGTGTGGGGGTCAACGTACCGCCGCGTACTGGACGTATCGACGTAATGGAGGGAGCTCGCCCGGCAATAGTCAAATGACGCGAGTTCGTTCTAATCCAGTCCGCCTCTGACGAGCTTAGCTAAAGTCTCCCTACGAGTAACAAAGTCGTATGGATCCTTAGACTTGTTTTTAAAACTGCGATAATTCGAGAGTGGAAGAACTATTACTCGTTTTCCTCATAGGAACGTAGTCGTCCCATGCCGCTTACTTTGCGATGTACAAGGAAGAAGTTATGTTTGTTTATAATGTTAGATGTTCCAACAATAAACCTTCCGTTTTTTCAGTCGATTTTTGCAAGTTAAATTCCTGTTATACCAAGAAAACGATATCGGTTACTCGTATCTTAGCGCCGATTTTGGACACATACCATGAAAAGTTACTTGTCTAAACTATTTTGTTTAAGCAGTGAACGGTTCTGTTAACTCCTTAATCATGATTACAAAGAAAACTAATTAATTTATCTAAGAAGCTTTGTTCACGGCAAGCTCTCCAACTAGCGGCTCGGACTTCTACTCGAACATGTAAAGTTTTCGTCGCCCAGTAATGTAGCGCAGGAAATTCGGGAGTCCGGACTGAGGAGCCCTGCGAATATCGGTCGAGAAGTTCAACGAGTCGCCGAGTCCTGCCAACACGGCCACTTGGAGGCCGCTTCCTTTCACTTCTTCGCTTGGCAATTTAGGTCGCAGAAGTTCGGCCGTTTGAAAAGCTTGGTGCTTTTTAGTGTCGTTTTCGAGAGGAAAGAAAAGCTGTGTTCATTGGTTTGCATGACTCGCGCTCTGCGAGTAAATGTCGTGTCGTCTTGAACTTGTTGTTGCTTTTTGCTCCGGTCAAAATAGGCTTAGAAAATATGCATTTCTGGAGGAAGTGGCGATAAGTCGTCCAATGGATATACGCTTCTAATTTCGTCTTATGCGAAGATAGGAGTCGTCATATTGATCTTTTTTGGACGAATAAAAGACTTGCGCGAAGTAGGGAAATCCTCTTCATAAATTAGGAAAAATGCATTTACGTAGTTTAGATTCTGTCGTCCCGCTCTTGCGGGGGGTGGTGGCGTCCAGAGTATCTCTTGAAACTTGCGTGCCTTGAAATGCACGGGTAGAGTTTCTAATCGGAACGATTTTAATTAAAACGACACCTAATGGGAACACAAACTGAGATGCCACACATTCTAATTGGAACATCTATTGAATAAAACTTATACTAGAATCTATAACATCCATATTAAAGTAAAATTCATAACATCGAATTCATTTGCGTTTAATTGTAACAAGCTGCTTTATGAAACTCGTCTTGCTTGTTCCAATTAGGAGCGTTTACCGTATTCAGGATTCCTGAACTTCTCTTGCTGAGATGGAGTGTGGAGGTCGCCCTTGCCGCCGTCAAGATGCCTTTGCTAATTAGCGTTCCTCGTTGCCCTGTGATATCAATGGGTACTCACCCCGCACCCGACACTTGTTGCAGAGAGCAATTAGGCCCTTATTTAGAAGGCTTTATAAATCCAGCTTCTCCTTTGCAAGGAAGATCCACGTTCCGCGGAACTGACTTCCTATGCGATCATCTGGAATTTCATCTATCTCGTTCCTTAGTTTTAGGTATTTCTGAAGTGCTCTACTCAAAGTGTCAACGCGAGAAAAAAGCGCGAGTTTCTTGGCATGCACTTCTCGTAGATTTTGCGGTTTAAGCCTCCGTCAATATCAGGTTTTGCTGATGCACAGTTCTCTCTTCGTGCACTGCAATTTCGCGGTTTTTCATTACCATGTTTTATGATGATGCTCGTAGGCTTCTATTATTGAACTCGGGACCCCTGAAGTCATTCTTTGTGCAAGACGTGATCGTAATGATTGAAAAATCGCAATTTCTTTTGTGCTGGATGCGCCTTGCAAGCAAGCTCCTATAAGCCGACAGCTCCACAATCAGTGCTTGATCAGAGCCAGAAATTTTGCCTTGTTGAAAGTTCACGTGTAGAGTTCACTCATCGGTGTTCTTACGGCGCACAAAGGGTAAAGTTTTGGGGCTCTTTTTGGCGATCTTCTTCCCTCGGTGGTGTGGAGGACATAATGTTCCGACGACCTCTAACACTAGTCCATTCGTTTCCGTTTTATCGCTTCATTTTATCAGCGTAACGCGATCTTTATGAGCCTGCGCGACACCTGCTGCCGGATGAGTTCCGGCCGTCCGAAAAAGAGGACGAATTTGATGCGGCGTTACTCCTAAAGTAACTAAATTTTCTTATCGTTTAGTTGTTGAGTAGTCACATTCTAGTTGTACTGTTTTTATATATTGCTTCGAATCCTTTTTAATTTTAGTTTTTATATTTTCTTTTTAAGTTTATTTTTGCGTTTTGACCCCCTAGGAGGCATAGGATAGGCCATAGGTAATAGGATTAGGTTACTTAGATTTGTCTATCCTGTGCTATTCGGACGAGCGTCTCCAGCTGGGCACTATTAGGTTACTTCAGCTATGCATAGGCCTTCGGGACTTCTATTTTTCGTGCCTACTTTGCTTCTATCAATCGTCATGCGTTTTTCGCTATCTCTTCTTTGTCTTGTCCTTTTCCTTCTTAACTTACTGCTTCTATGCGTAGACATTCTGGTGTGGGAACGCACCTGTGCATAGATTCCACGTCTGCAGACTACATTAAATGATCCCTTCATTTCTTACTCTTTGGATCACATCTGATGAGAATGGGGAGCTTAAACTAACTAATAATTATCAAGATATCAATCAACTTTGCGTTCTGAATTGTCATATGAGCCAAATTTTCTGGTTTACAAACTTACCCTTTCAGTTTCTGTATTAGAGTTCATTGATTTTTTTAAGGGACTTACAAATAACGCATATAAAACGTTAAGTAGTTTTGAATGGATTTGAACGTTACTCAGTACTAAACGTAAATATTAAAACCAGAAACCAGTACAGGTGTTTCTAAGCTTTGTGATTCAGATTGCACAGAAATGCTTTGATGTATATATTTGATGTATATAAGCTTACTTTACGTTGACGATCTGTCTCACAGTTACACGCTTCGCTAAAAGCCGAATGCACAGTGTGTGTTGTGCTGTTTGTAGGGTGGGTGAACGCTATATTTATTTGTAACTCAATTATTCATCACCAAAGAAGATGTTTTCTCATTAATAATACGACGGCTTGAAGGTCGTCTACTGCCGAGAAATCCATAAATTGAAAGTAATGCTATACGGAGAAAAGTATGGTCCTGTAACGGCCCTTTGTAAATGAAGTTGGGGGAATACATTATTTTCTTGGGAGCTGTGGTGAAGGAACTGTACTCCTAGGCTACTTTACTTGGCGCTCTTCGCTGGATAGGGATTCGCAAGATGCTGTAGATGGGAGGTTTGTGGAGAGTTCCTGTCAATGCTATTGAACGTTAATTAATCAGCTCTTATCGTTGGCATGTACCATTGAACCTAAGTGAAATGAATTGGTAATTATGTTATTCAGTAGTCTGTTGTGGGTTTAGAGTAAGGCGTAACTTTTTTTCGAGTTCTCAAATACTTGGAAAAAAGAAAATAACGAGCCTAGCGGTTTCCCCTTTGCTCGAATAGTTTTTCTTGTGTCTGCCCAATTCATCTTTTCTTTTAACCGAGATTCTCATTTGATCTTTTTTCTTTGCCGCACCTGCTTATAATTTCACCCCCATTGTCACAGCCCCTGAAAATATCGTCTTACACTCACATTCAAAGTTGCTTTGACTGAGCGTAAGCAGGTTGACGAACTCGTAACCTACCCGGCAATAACCTAAATGAAAACAAGTCATGACCGCCAGTCAAGAGCCTCCCTCGCTTAGATTTCATAATTTTTAGGATGGCTCAGCATACATGAGCTCTCGAAGCTGTCGGAGGTCGAATGACGCTCGACTTCTTACATTCCTAATTCGGAACTCAAGTTTACGCCCCAGGCCAAAATTTCAAGGCTGTTTGTTTCTATTCCGTGCTAAACTCGGCCTCCCGTTGACGCGTCACAGGCTCAATCAAAAAGGAGTGGAAGGGTGTTCGGGTATGTGCAAGTTAGGTTGTTATTTTAAGTTTGAGATATGAAAAATAGGGTAAGTGTAGGCAGGATATAAAATAATCATTTTTGGTCTAAGTTTGTTTATCATGGTGGTAAAACAAACTTGTGAGTTTTTCTTATGGTCATATTAGATCAGGGTCGATTTTGAAGAGAAATTAGTTGGGGCTAATTAATTTTAATGACACAAAAAATTAAACTTCTAATTCTAAGAGGAACGATTATCACTGTTAATTTCATTAAGATTATAATTTAGTTATTCCGTTTCATACCGTAACGAAGTGATCTATCCAGATTATACAAACCTGCGTCCATCTGTTTGTATTCGATCATCATCTAAAAATTAGAATCGTCGCACGTTTTGGTTTCCCCATTTCCTCAGATTTCCATTTGGGATTTGTTGAAGTGGGAACTACTCGGTAATACTTTTTTTAATTGTACATTGATTTTATGCGTTAATCTCTTTCTATTCGAATGCGCGTTTATGTTTTTGAAATCGTTATTGTGTCATAAGAACACTGCACTAAAGATAGATCATAGTTATATTAAGGTGGGCTGTGTGTGGTGGGCTGTGTGTGGTGGGCTGTGTGTGGTATGCTGTGTGTGGTATATATAATTAAAGGACTTTCAGGTAACATTTAAATCAATTCAAATTCATTAATATGCATTTTCCGTCAGGACTTACCGAAGGATGTGCCAATTTCACACGTAGTTTGAGCACTCGTTGATTTGAAATTCTGCAATAAAATTTATTTTTATATTTTTAAAGTAATAAAATTGCGTTTTTACTTTATATTAATAAAAGTTTGAGCTCTCGTGTGCTGCACATCCCGGCATTTTATCTGCGTGGTGCCTGGTCTACCTTCTCTCGCGTCGTTAGTTTTGCGTCAATTTCCTCTTCTCACGCTGCTAATTACGGCCCTAATTCAGCCCCTGCAGCTCCCTCGTACGCCCTCAAACGCATCCCGCCCCCGTTGCCCCGACCTCCTTTTTTGCCTGTCCGCGCCCCATTTTAATGCGCGGTCTGTCGAGTGCCATTTCCGTGAATATTTTTCTCGAGAAGTTTATTTTTCTTTTGGCCTTTCTTATATCGTCCTTTAAATTTCGGGTCAATTTCACTTAATGCGCATTTTACGGAAACTTCGCAGTTCTATTTTTCTTCATCAGAAGTTCCCGCGTTTTTGAGGCAGAGCAGTTTGATGTTGCTCGCGCCTTGCCCCGATGCCACCGGGTTCGCCGGTCGAATTAGCTTCGTCAATAAATAGAATCTTACGATTACGTCTGCGCGTTCCAAGTCCTTGACACTATTAGCAATAGAATATCGCGTAACTTGAGTGCATGTTTCGTTCCATTTGCTAATGCGTCGGGCTGCTCGAGTTGGTGCGCTGGCGACAGTTCCACTCTTGTCCTGAAGTTGCTTAAGTTTCCCTCCATTCCCGTGATGAAAGTACGACTAGAATAATGTTGGTGCTTGATGACACAATGAATTTCATCTAATACGACCGAGGCTTCATCGCAAACTGCAAACTCAGGACTTGATGCTATCGGGTAATTTAGAACACTTAATAACCTTTAGCCACCTGACAGCACGTGCAGCGACAGCTGGGTTTGTCGGTGCTAACACTTCTGGCCGAACAATGTTTTATATCGATTTCAGTATGACGGTATGAACGTTTGATTGAATAACAAAATTTTCAGTAATCAGTAGCATTTGCGAAAGACTAATTTGTAATATGAGAACTATTTGCCGTGAATTCACCAATAATTTCCGCTGAATTTATACCCCATACATGATAGGTATTATTATGCCACGATACGTGATAAGTATTATATTTCTTTGCTTAGGTAGAACTTTTTTTGTAATTCCATACGTATGAAAATTATTCAACGCGAAAACCTTATTCATAAAATGTATGAGAACATTTTTTTGTGTATCGGATATTTGCTCGTTCTCAAACCTGTTTTGAGAGCAACATTTCACGATTGGAAATGAGCTACTAGGCAGAGAGTGTCACGTGGTAGACCAATCCAAAATGTACATTTTAGGCTAGAAGGGACTTTTTTGTGAAATTTCTTGGACTACAGAAGTCAATGTTTGAGAAGCTATGGATTCCATTTGATCTTTCTTCTCGTGAGCCCAAAATTTTCGACTGTTTTTCGGTCGTGAAAGTTAGTTCTGGCTCTTCCCTGCGAACACGAGTCAACATGTCCAGAAGTGGTGCCGTTAAGAACGAGGTTTAAAAAAATTGTTGTTACAGTACAGCATTCAGAACCTTCAATATTTTGAATTTGTGTGGAACGATCTAAATGCTAAATCTACTAAAATTCAACGATCAGAATTAATATAACCCTGTTTTAATAATCATTGCCACCCTACACTAGACCTGACCGTTTTTGTGTGGACAAACTTTAGGGATAAACACGTGTGCAGGGAATTGTTCTTGAAATTTTGTCTTCGTTTATTTGCATCTCTTGAATTTATGAGGGTTGAATTATTTGCTAAAGTCGTTATATCAATTGTAGAAATGTATTTTATTTCTTTCTTCACCATTTTTGTGTCACGAGCAAGATAGTGCAAACAATCGTGGAGTTTTACAATGGACGAGTTTTGGAAGAGTATGTGCGCGACCTTAGATTTGTGTACTTTTGGTGAAACAATCTTTGATATGAAGTGAAATATGCTCGTTCAACAAGTAGCTAATGCACAAACTAAAAAAATATATAATGTGACTTCGCCATTTACTTCTTTGCAGCCGATGTCGAAAAAAATGTATTCGATGGTCATTTTTTACCTTGTGCCCGATCAATTAATAAAAATAAATTTCTTTTGAAGTGCCGCTTCTTCTGTCGTCAAAATACGTCGTCTCATTATTTACTGTGATTTGAAACGTTACTAGTCGTTTGTTTTCTGCTCACATTGTAATTTAATCCTTGGGAAGACCTTTAAAGAATCATTTTTTTTTTTGGGTGTCAAAAAAAAATCTGTCACGGCCTCTTTGGGAGATACGTGGCACATTTGTTTAAAATGTGGCGCATGACTAACGAAATTAATCATACTGTATTTTACAGGTTTCAGCGAGAATATTTCTGAAAACGAGACAGGACAACAAGCGTAATTACATTTAGGCTCCTTGTAAGCACTGCTGCTATGAAAGGAAATATATTATATTCCAATTATCGTCGGCCGATTTGAATCCAAGCGTCTTGGAGCCGGGAAACTGTAATCTTGGATAATCGACTGCTCGTGTTAGCCTTTTGAATTGCTTATATATTTCTTTGGACTACTCTAATTTCATTTTACGAACTCTACTTTACAAAATAATTCAGTCGTGAAAACTACATTGCATTAAATCTTATTCATAAGTACTTGCACACATTTAATTATCTTTCTTGTGCAATCCATGTTTGTTTTTATGCTAGCGCTGGTGCTGATATAGCGCCCTGAGAATTATTATGGGTTTAATTTGATATTGAAATGCTCGCTAAATAAATCCTCATGTATCTTATGCCGTGGGGACTGGCGCCCCGGGAAGGGAGTTATTGTTAGGTTACTTCAGCTATAGATAGGTCTTTAGTACTTCAGTTTTTCGTGCCCACTTCGTTTCTTTCAATTTTCACACTTCTACGCTATCTCTTATTTGCCTTTTCTTCTTCATTTTTAAATTTTTGTTCATATGCGCAGGAGTCTCGTGCGTGGGAATTTCCATAGGCATCTTCCACTTTACATTACCATAGGTTTCTCCGGCTTCACACATGATTGGCTTCTTGACTTTACACTATTATAGGCGTCCTTTCGTATCGTCGAAGCGCCAATTCCTATTGTGATGTTTACATTATTATTGACTTCAGTTTCCTGATGATTTCCACGTGTAAGTTGGGATCTGTGTTGACACCACATGATTTTTTGTTTGTTTTAATTTTCACCTAATTTTTTGCTTCTTTAATTATTTCCACTGTATTGCTTTTAGTTGTTTCTGATGATTTCTCCTTTATTTTGTTTAGTTTTTGATAATTTCCACCTTATCGCGTTCAGTTTTTGATAGTTTCCACCCTATCGCGTTTAGTTTATGATAATTTCCACCCTATTGCGTTTAGTTTTTGGTAATTTACACCCTATCGCGTTTAGTTTTGGATAAATTTTCACCTTGTTTAGTTTCCTGTTACTTGAGTCTTCTTTGTTTAGTTTCCTGATACTTGAATCTTCTTTGTTTAGTTTCCTGATACTTGAATCTTCTTTGTTTAGTTTCCTGATACTTGAATCTTCTTTGTTTAGTTTCCTGGTACTTGAATCTTCTTTGTTTAGTTTCCTCATACTTTAATCTTCTTTGTTTAGTTACCTCATACTTTAATCTTCTTTAAGTTTCCTGATACTTGAATCTTCTCTGTTTAGTTTCCTGATACTTGAATCTTCTTTGTTTAGTTTCCTGATACTTGAATCTTCTTTGTTTAGTTTCCTGATACTTGAATCTTCTTTGTTTAGTTTCCTGATAATTTGCCCCTTCCTGTAATAATATTCAAGACGGTTGCCAGCGCTCGCTCCCAGGCCGACCGTATCCCTGGTGCCGCGCTGCTCAGGAGGAGCAGAGGAGGCTGGCGACTTGAGGGCCTAACTTTCCTCTTTATTTCGCAATGCCGAAGGCAAATTTTGGGACAAATTTGTGTGCATTTGACAGGACACGATCGCGAGGACCCATAAAACTGCTGCTTCGGCACCCTGAAAAGCGCCCTCTAACTTACAAACTTTTGTGGCATTTTTTAAAGCATGCAAGGCCTTGCGACTCTTCTTCCTTTTTCTCCTCTTCGTCGATCTTCGCGGGTCGCCTCCTCCACTGGAGAGACTCGAAGTGCTGCTCTAAAAATCTCCTAAACAAGACGTGAGCTCTACAATTTATCCTGCAGCGAGGCTGGAGGTGCTGTTGCGACGAGAGCTTCGCTAACGGCTAATACCATTAGCTTTAGAGACCATTAATTAGTGCACCGTATTTAGGGGTCATCGTCCTCGGGTCTTCTTCTGCCCTAGAATAGCCAGAATATTTCGCCCCAGCTTATAGGCTTGTTTGTCGGGGGACGCGGATGGCGCCCGTGCCGTTTCGAGATGTCTTCTTTGATCGTGAACGCCATGCGCTCGCTGCCTCCGTATTCTGGGCTGCGTAGGGCGGTGTGTAGCTCTGGCTCCGGGGGGGCCGAGGGTGTGAGGGAAACGAGAGTTCGAGTATTTAACACCTGGTGGGCGAAAATGAGTCCTGTCGAAATTTCAAATCGCTGTCTCCAAATTCACGAGGCGCTTTATATTGATAGCGCACATAGGCCTGACCTGTCGATCGCTGACCTGTCGATCGCCTGATCAAGAGGTAACTTGTCCTGGGACAAAGGGTAGTCCCTGCTGCACTCACGACCGCGTCGCTGTTGGGACTGCTTAATTGTGCTATTAGCTCATCTTTTACGCATTGCCAGACTGTTAATATGTCCTTCCTGTTACACGTACAATATTGTTTCGGTTTGATAGAATATCTTGCGCCCACATACACACGTTTGTTCCATATTGGTTGTGAAAGTACTTGTTAGTACTGTTGTTTAGATACATCACATGGAGCATTGAATTTTATTTGAATTCTGAACGATGTCATTGCTGTATAACGACTAGCGCCTTTGNACAAACTGTTATTGTATACTGGGCGGCGCAGTAGTAACTGGCCCTTTTACTTAGGATACCGTATAACTTGGTATCCTGTTTACTCATCAACGCAAGTATCGGTAACTTCTCCGTTACCCTGTAGTAGGCTTAAACTTTAGTGAGCTATTTCAAGACTGTGCTGGGATATTGGCTTCAGTCATCCGCTGTTTCATAATACATGCGCTGTTTTCAGTATTCTCCGTTTTTATGCGCTCGCGTTGTGTCATTGTAGAAGATTGCTCCAAGTACGAGTCATGAATTGCTGTCGTAATGCCAGTTGAATGAAATTGGAAAAATTCTATCTCAAAAGCATTCCAGTATTTGATATCTATTTATCTACAGATTATTTTTTTTAGAGCAGCTCCTAGTTTTTCCGATCTTGATTATCAAAAGTTGACTACTATAGTTTTTTTACCGAAATTACTACTTTGGTGCGAAAACAGTTAAGATACATTTCATTAAGTGTATTTTATGGTTGCAGACTTCTGATATGTTTCTTCTTTGAATGAATTTTAATTTTTCCTTAAAAATACGTTCAGTGTTAATTTAAGAACTTTATTTCCGGTGTTTATTCCATCAGTAAAAGTACGATCAATGCGGTCACTAATGAAATCAAAACAATGCACTCTTTTTGCTACGAAGTGATCGTATTGATGAATGTAGATGAGAAAATACTTGTCATTTATATCACGATTTCTACTCGGAGAAAGCACTAATTTTAAGCTGGCTTGTTGCTAATGCAAAGTACAGATGCACACAGGTGTATTTCGAGACGAGAGAAGAAGCAGTTTCAGATCTGTTCTTGGGGAAACTGCTGAGTTTTCATTTTGTTATGAATTGGATTTTATCTGTGCGGCTAGCTGCATTTTTCACTCGCGTTTTGTCTGCACGGCTAGCTGCATTTCTCACTTGCGTTTTGTCTGCGCGGCTAGCTGCGTTTCTCACTTGCGTTTTTCGAGCTCCTGTTATTTTCTAGTTCGCTTTGTAGGCATGAATTATTTTCGCAGGTGAGAAGCCTTGCCGAAAGTAACAAGATTGGATAGGTTCTATGTTTAGTATTTTAAGATTGCGTTCTTAAGGCGGCCTTGTTCATTTGTGCAGCTGTTGTCCTCTGCATGTAGATGTGGGGCGCGTAGAGTTTAATTCCGGAATTGCCCTCGCACCATATTTTATGCACCTTTCCCAGCGCTCGCATTTTAGTCCGAAAATGGTCCTTGTTTGCAGCTTTTTGCAGATGAGATTTCCGATCAACCACGAAGGAAAATCTTTACTAGGACTTTCGAGTGCACAAATGTATAAAGAAGACCCGGGACTCCCCCGCGACACACAGACGTTTTGACGATATTGCTGTAGTTCGAAGGAGCCCGTTTTTGTTGGCAGAAACTTTTGATTTCACGTTTTCTATGTAAAAAGTTTTTATGAAGATTATTTTCAATATTTTGTGCTAAAATTTGACATTGTCGTAGAGAAACAATAAATTGCTTTATGTCCCATATTTCGCGTCAAAAGATACCCTATTGACCTTTTGTGTCTTTCAGTCAATGCTAAGGTTTCAGTATTCGACGTCTCCATAAAGGAATACTAATTCGAATCGTGTGTTGTAGCACTCCCTGATCTGGGGCTGTCCTTGGAATATTAAATTTTAAATTTGAACGATTCTGTTGCGCAAGATCTAGGAAAATATTCTTCGGAGGCTTTTGTTTACGCTCAGAAAAGGTTATGAATAAAAATACGCACACTAATCTCAGAGAGGCTGGTTTTTATGTTCGTTCACATCGACCCATTTAACAACAAAACACTCAATGGTATTTGAGAAGTATTAAAATAATTGATTGGAAACAGTGAGTAAGAAAGTACTGTTTTTTCTCCACTTGTTTTTACGAAGACCATCAATATTTTACGACGCCAAATAACCTCTGAGGCTTAAATATTTCTCCATTTTTACCTAACATTTCATTGACGCTGACGCATCATATTGACCGCCGTGGTGGCTTCTCAGTAATTCTCGTAGGTGTTCTAGTCTCTTCGACCTTACAATTATTCCAAAGGTGACCTAGTTTCGAACTCATAAAGTGGTTAATTAACAAGCCACGGGAGCAAGTCGTCCAACTGTAACTCATCCGAGGAACTTTGGTATTATGACTTGAGGGAGGGAGGGAGACATGACACTGTGACAAAGTGGCACGTCATAAAGTGACTGCACTTGTGCGCTTCATTACCTTGTGAGGGAGACTGACGGCTCCCATTTCTTTTAGACTGTTCTCCTGATTGTCGTCCGACGTTATTCTTTGACGTGGCACCCAGACCTGCGCCTCAGGTGATGCGGCTCTAGCGAGCCTCTCGGTGGCCTGGGCTGCTGGTACCGCTCGACTTGGTCATTCTGGGAAATTTGCGTGCTACTCCTGGAAAAGGATGAAATGTGATAATTTCGTGGTTGTTAGTGAACTAAAATCTCGATGTGCCTCCTCGAATGTACGGGTAAAATGTTTCGGAACTTTCATGCGATTGTTTTAGTTTTTTGTGGAAAATGTAGGCTTTTGAATTTTGTTTAGCTTGTATGCAGTCTGCTATTTCCCTTCTAACTTTCACTCAAATGTTGTATTATTTTTCTCATTTCTCATGGGTGATTTTACATTATGTAGTGCTGTTAAGCAAGTGATGCTAGAGAAATTAGTTCGAAAAATTACAAATTTTTTCTTCACAGTTTTTAATTTCACTTGTTTGCTAGTTTTCTTGAAAGTTGTTGTTGTGAAGGCATTTTACATCTTAAATTTCTTGCATGCTATGTATCATTTCTTGTCCACTAACCTTTTAAATTCTTTCGCTCAGGTGAGATGGTCGCTGTCATGTCTTCCTGGGACGACACGTTAGTTGGTGAGTATTAATCAGTTCAGGAAATGGAGTGCGGGCTGGGCTTTGGGAAATAGGTTGATCGAGGCTAAGCTCTTCAGCGTAATGTTGCGACACCTTTTCTTTCGCACACTGCTTTCCCTTTCTGTGAAAAAACTGACATTTTCTTGTTCCAACGATAGTGCGTGAAAATCCTCCTGATAAAATGGAGGCTCCAGGGGCCTGCTTTTCAGCTCAAGTTTTCGAATCTCATGTCTGGGGACTGGCCTCCCCAAGGGTGCACTACTAGGTTATCTCAATTATGGATAGGCCTTCTGGGACTTCTGTCTTTCGTGCCTACTTTGATTCTTTCAATTTTTATACTCTCTTCGCTATCTCCTCTTCGTCGTTTCTTCTTCTTCATTCTTAACTCGATGTTTCTATGCGCATGTGATCTTGTGTGAGAACACACCTGTGTAGATTTCCCGTTCTCTAGAGTCCATTCCAAATGCTCCCTTCTCTTTTTTTTATCACATTTGATGTGGATACGGAGCGTCATGTTTTTCTAATATATATTTTTCAAAATCATGCCATTTAAGCAGAGTTTCCCCCCTGAGCTTCACTACACCTTTACGTTTTACTGTCAATCCGCTTTCGCTCGTGACTACGAATTATCGAACTCTCCCTATGCTCGACACCGTCTGCAACACAAGCTCTTATGTCGACTAGCCGGTCTCTCGGCAGAAATTTTCCATATCTTCCAATGTGATTGTTTGAGCTTATGTTTTGATTGTATTTGTTTCCCTGCTTGCCAAAATGGGTTACCCGCATCTGATTCCCTCTCACGATTTGGCGATCGCTTTGATTGTGTTGTGATTGTATTTGGCGCGCTTGTATCAGTAACGGCGACGAATCTAAAGGCCTACGTTTTTATTTCTCTCAACTGAGTAATTGAAGTCGTTTCTGCGATAATAGGCTGTTCAGCTTGACAGCGTCGCCCTGTGGACCTGAATGTGATCCGTGAATGACGACGTCAGGACTTAGATGTTGTAATAACTTGAACGCAAGGACATTTGGCGGATTTCTATTCTATTCAAATTGAAGTATTCATTGACCAAAAGGACCGTTCGGTTCCGTTTCATAATGCTGCTAGTTTTCTGTAAACAGCTAAATTTAGCCTTATTGCACAATGTACATAGGGTTGCAGCTAGGTTTTCATGCAACGCTAAATGCTCCCCTTTCTCAAAAATATCTCTTGCCGTTATACGGTTGAAAGTTACTGATGGATGCGCGACTTTCTTTCCTTACGTCAGAATAAGATGTAGGGCGTTCCGTTCTTCTACGGCCGATTGTATCGTCACAAAGTTACCCGTCTATGGTGTTGCATTATGAATCCTTTTTTTTTCGCCAGAATTGAATGATTCGATTCGGTGATTACGTTGGGGGTTTGATCTACTCGAATTTGTTGTCCTGATGGCCACTGCTATTCAATCAACTTCCATCTTCTGTCATCAAGGCTCTGCGGACGATCGTTTCGCGCGATCATTTAATTTATCAACAGAAATTTGTCCTTGCAACACGAGTCTTACAAATGAAAATTGTCAAACGTAACCCAGTTATTAAGATGGGAAGCAATGGTCTGACCAATTGATACACGTGTTCTATTGCTTCACGGCGTTCATCTCGTATCAAGACACGCTGTTAGTGTGCTACACTCTCGTTTTCTAACGCTGTGAGAGTCCTCAGAATGTAAAAGTTTTGATCCCAAATTTCTACCGTTTGCTAGTCGATATTGTGACGGTCGTGAAATTGATGTTTGCAATAATGCCTAGGCGGAGCATCAAAAACCTTTTGTAGTAAACAAGGGTCTCTGGCCACCAAGTGTGGTGCAGAAATGGATGTCTGCGGAATGATTCCAATGATCGATGACTTGACTTTCTACAGGAAGAGTTAGGACGGCTCGCTAATGGACTGATATAAATTGTCGGAAAACTGAACCAAATGTATCTTGATACCCAAAGCTAAGCTTTTTCTGGGCGCTGCATGCAAAGAGGCCGGGAACTCGCCGTGCAACACTCCATAAAAAAATTTTCACTCTTGGTACTGGAATAGAAATTCGCTCTTCCATTCTTTAACAATTAAATTGTTTCTACGCCGAACTAGTGGGAACTTTCGTACCATTTTTCTTTACGATAATGGAATATGATCGTGGCTCGTGGTGCTGATTGGTATTATTATTATTTGTCATAGCCGTAATTGATGGGGTGTTTAAAAGTTACTCCTGGTCTTTGTGATCCCTGTTTTTGAGATGCCAACACCGTTCCACTCGAATAAGGCCTCTTTAAATGACGCCCTAATTTTTGGCTACCATTTCCCCCGGCCTTCGCGTAGAGGCCGGTAAGTTGGCGTGCTATTCAGCGCAGCATGCCCGAAATATTTCTGTAATTTTTCGTAATTTATGGTACGTTTTTGCGAATTCATTTTGTCGTCTGGCTTTCAATTTAAAATTTTTGGTAGCAAGATTGTGGGAAAAATTTCAATTCCTTGATAGTTCGTTCTCGCGGATCTCATTGAATGCTTGACAGACTGTTAAAACAGGAGCACCTGTCATGAAAGTGTTGCTTGAGCTCGCTCTTATTTTTTATGATAATCATACTTTAGGCCAAGAGGCTTAGTCTCGAAACTGTTATCGCAATTATAAACCATGCGTTTTAAAATTCTACCCGCGGACCTCTCTGCGTTCACTGTGAATATTTCTGTGAACCTTGGTTATTCCACCACATATTTATCTCAATTCTCAAAATGAGCAGGCGTTACTTCTACTTCTAACGTTTCTTTCGGCGTTTCTTTCCTAATCTTATGTAGGCCACGCCTCTTCTTGCGTCCACCTTCCTTTGTAAAGATGAGAATTTGTATACCTCGTGGGCGCCCCTAGCACACTTATCACAGAATTGCTACGTTTTGACACCGCAGTCCTTCAGGGACACCTCGGTCTCGACTTAGTTTTCACTTGGCACGATAGAGCTACCAAATTTAAAAACTACACGTCCGGGACTCGAATGGTTAAAAGTTATGGATTTCGATTTAGTTCTGATGAAGGAGCTTCCGTTGAACTTTGAATTTCAATCGTTGTTCTTGCTCTGAGAAGGGCGTCGTATGTTGCCACCTACACTGGGCGCAGGTGCGCTTGGGACTACGTTATGGAACGAGGTAATTTCTCTCCGTATGTGGCATTTTTCAGTTTATCTCTCTTTTATTCCCATTATTCCCTTCGAAACACATTTCTAACGGTACTAGGATGAACTAATCGGTGTATCCTTTTTGTAGATCACAAATTCCATCTTATTTTGTGATATTTTTAAATTTTATCCCGCGCTTTGCGTTGCGTGCAGCTCTCTGTTGAACTTTGCAATCTTCACTCTTGGAATTTCAACTGCGTTGTGATGGTGGAACTGAGATCTTTCTGTTGTGCTCAAAATAAGGCTGTGTACGTGAATCTAATTGATTTGATTTACGGTATAAATCGTTCTATGTACTCAAGGGCTTTTACGCTGCGCTAAGCAATTTAGTCCAGACATGTCCCCAAATTTTACCTCCTCTGAAATACTTTCCACGGTTATCGGCCTATGTTGTGCCGAGTTCTTAAGATGATTTTATTTTATTTCACAAATACTTAACGTCAGATTTCTTTGAAGTCACAAAATCTTCGTTTATTTTCCTGGGTTGTTTGCGACGACGCCTTTATATTTGCGCGTAAGAGGGCGTGTTATCATCTCTTGAAAAGGAAACCAAGTTCATTTCCTGTTGGCGAAGCCTCAGGATTTTGAAAGCTTCGCCTCCCCCGAGGTTGAGCGAAGTTAGCTCTACCAAATTGCGTTTGGTTCCAAGTCGGACTTGGGCCAGTGGCAATTGGGTTACCTAGTCCAAAGAGGTACTGTGGTACGCGTCTTTCAAGTGACTGGACCACTTGTTTTATTGTGGTTGGTGTCCATCCAAAGGCCCGATTTACGTGTGTGGGCCAGGTTCTCGGGCTCAACTTAGCTCTTTTGTTTTCCCAATGAGCATTACCTCAGCTTTAGCTAGTCCTTCCTGACTTCTATTCCATCTTTCGTGCCCCCTTTGTTTCTTTCTATTTTCTTTGCTGCTTGTTATTTTCTTTTTTTTCTTTTTCTGTTTTATATTTTGATTCCATTTTCTTTGTTTTTTTCTATTTTCTTTGCTTCTTTCTATATTCTTTGCTTCTTTCTATTTTCTTTGCTTCTTTCTATTTTCTTTGCTGCTTTCTATTTTCGTTGCTGCTTTCTATTTTCTTTGCTTCTTTCTATTTTTTATTTGCTGAAGATTCCTAATCTTTTCTTACTCTTCCTTCTTAACACTTTGACCGCGGTTCTCCATTCAGGGAAAATTGCGTTTCCACAAATATCTCCGTTGTGAATTTTAAAACGGATTTTCTTACGAATTTGTTTATTTTATTACTTTTCTTTCTGAACTAAACTAGCATATTCGAGTTATGAAGACAAATTTCGTAAACGCTTATAAATTTGTATTCATGCATTTTGCTGCTTTGGTTAGGTTTTGCTGGACGATCGCGTGTACCACATCCAGCGCATCGCAGTCAAAGTTCTAACTTGTTTCTATGCGCAGGAAGTCCTTTGTGGGTACACACCTGGGCATAAATTCCGGGTTTGGTTAAGTCCATGCTAAATTATCCATACTTTTCACTCTCTTGAGATCGCGCTCCATGTGCCTTGGGAGCTTTAAACTAATTATTGATTTAATCTAATCTAATCCCTGTGAACAAACTCGTCGTCCAACTAGAGTAGCGCGTGTGTCATCGATCTGAAGCAAAGCTTTCCTGTGTATTGTTTCTAATGACGTGAATTGTGATTGTTTCTTTTTAATTTATTTCAGTAGGAACAATTCAAAAATTATCCGGAGCGACGAGCGAGTTTGGTCCCTCTGAAAAACAGCGACGTCGTTAAACTGATAATATTTTTGCAGCATCGGAACATTTTTTATTTTTGTTACAGAAATAGCGAACTGCTAATTTGGTCTCAGAATTTCAGCTTTTCCCTTTAACTTACGCTTGTAGTTTTTACACCCTTGTGTTTTTTTACTGCAGCCTTTCACTAATAAAATACATTTGAGATTGATAAAGACGTGAGGCTTGAAAATTTTGACTCATTCAGAATTAGGTTTCCCTTTGGTTTGATGTTGAAGGTCGAGCCACGTAAGGGCCTGGCACCCTGAGTGCAATTTCAAGAGGATGCACGTATAAAGCATCACACCCTGAAAGTTTACCTTCCCGCAGCGTGGAGTGCTGTATTGAGGAAGGGCGTGCTCGTACCTACCAAATGCTTGCAGTATGACAAGGTTCTCGGCTCTCTCACGCTTGTTATTAGTACGTCGTTCAGTGCCAGCTTGAGCGTTTCGTTAATTTTTGTACTCCCAAGATTTTAGAGGCTGGTGAGGTATAGCGGTCATTCCTCATTTTCATTTTTGACAGAGGCTGTGTCACGTGTCGTCATGCTTTCGGCTCTTTTCTCCGGGAGCTAAAAAACTGAATTCTCCGAACGCTGAATAACTAAAATAACGTGCTATTTGCTGAAAATTTCAACTTTTGATAGCGGTATTAGAATATTTAGAGCTTGAAATTTGGTGATCATTTGTTCTTTAACACTTTGCCTCCGGAGTGGGTCATATACAGTGTGTCCCAAAAAAAACGATATTCAACTTTG
>VOMN01073944.1:0-10037 GCA_014899125.1 Orchestia grillus | reverse complement strand
TCTCTTAATGCAACAAAATGAGTGTTCCCCAGTGTAATCGACGTAGTTTGAAATGACGCTCGAAGAAATGAAATCGAGCATGACATTCACTTTTTTCGATGAAGTTATTTATTCCTTGAATGAAACATGAAATTTCAACTTTTTTCTTTACGAAGTATTTCTACTACCAGCATTTGAACACGGCATGCGATGTGAAAGCATTCGTTCAAAATCCTCAGTCACCTTAAAATTAATAAAAAACCCTAGGAGCTCTGGATGTCTTGCGGCAAGGGCACCTGACGAGTGCGCGTGACGGAGTCTGAACCCGTCGGTTTTATGCCACAAAGTCTGAGGAAAGTAACAGTTTTGAACGGAACTGCCGATGGTTCCGTGTCGAGGGAACTGAATTCATCGTGGGTTGAAGATTCGTCGCGTGGATGTTGACTTCAATTACCGGCAATTAGCATCCAATTCAAGTTATGTTATCACGAGCAATTAAGTGGTTATTTCCAGTAGGAAATTAGTGAAATTATGATTTGAGGAATATCAGCGGCCTGACGAAGGTGAAGGTTGTCCACTGAAAATGCCTCGTCTCGCACAACGCAAAAATGGTGAGAGAAATGCGTGATATAAAGTGAATGTAATTTATGAAGTAATGCGGCGAATGTTGGAGACGTAAAGACGTTATCCGGTGAATGTTGAAAACGTATAAAATGCTTGAGCTCATGAAGTGAATGATGGGAGTATATTTTACGTTATGTGGTGTATGATGAAAATTCATGAAATGTTTGATGTTAATTTACCTGATCTGTCAAATTATGGATATGAAATAAATATATATTTTTGCGCAAAGTATGCTGAAAATGAAAAGTGAATTGTTGATTAATGGTTGAAATCAATTCCGAATTCAATATCGACATTTTTTCAGTCCCTATGTTTCAAAGAATAAAACTGTCAGAATCTCGATATTACAAGTGAAATTTGGTCGAATTCGCACGATGTTTCCAATGATGAAGTAGCAGGACGGTGCCTCTCCCAACACATCACGCCATCCGCACCTCAACGCTCTGAATTGAAGCTCGTCTGAAAATTCGAAAGCCAAGTCTGGTCTCAGAGCCAACTATTCGAATTTTAAGCCATCAAGTTGTCGTATTTTTGGCAGATTTCTCCAACATTTCATCCGTTACATGTTTAGCATTTATAAATCTGGCCGCGATTTTAAACCTTCCCCCAACAAGTCCCAGTTCTATTCACGCTTTTCACGGGATCCAAACTACAATGGAAGAAGGTGCATCGTCCAATGCGGAGATATGTTCTGTATTTGATACCCTGGAATAGTGAAGAATTTTTCAGAGTTTTATTCGGCGAAGCTCCCTCCAATATCTTGTTCATCATTGATCCTAACTCAAGGCATGAAATTCTGGAAAGAATTGCACGTGTTAGCCACCGCAGGGACGTGCCAGAGATGGGCTTCAATGCTCGGAAGAAAGAGCGACCCGATGGCAGAATTTTCTTTGGTAAAGACGCAATCATGCGGCAAAATTGGGGCGTTTTGGCGACTTTCCACAGCTGCGGAAACTCTGGAGAGCGGCAGAGATCGTGTCGCTAGAAAAACATTCATTCATTTTTCTATTCTTGGCTCGCCGAAGATCGGAGATTTATCCCTCAGGGATGAGATACTTTGTGAAATTGACTCGGGGAAAAAATGGTGCTCTGGAATTGGGAGCTCTAAAGTTCGGCCGTTGTGGTTATATTCAAGGATGCAAGTGCGAAACTTGACGAAATTAGTCGAAAGTTGAAGCGTCTGTATTTCATATGAGATCTCGTCATTAATTTATTCCCAGACAGGGATAAGCTAACTCATTTTTATTAAACCTGAATTTCAAAAGTTTCGATGCCATAAGTCGTCAAATGTTCGGTTGAAAACAAGAAAGAAAACTTGACACGAGTTTGCTCGTCCTTCGTTAACCTCCATCGGCAAAAACCGATTATTCTCCAGTGCCCGCATATACCTCGAGCAAACATAGTCATCTCGGAATTGTACATTTTCGGTAAAAACCTGCTGGGGAAAGTACTCAATCATAAGTTAGCAAATCAGTCAGAATGTGACGCTCAGGTTACGGTTCGCCATCTCAGACAAGACGAGTTGTGCGGTCATTTGGATGTATTTTTGAGCAGCGAAATAAATCAGTAAATGTTCTGTCTAAGAGCACAAACAGCGTTGTATAGAAGGTGTTATGAGTGCGCCGGATTAAGGATTGTTCTTTGCAATAATTCTGTCCGGCTAAGATAACGTCATTTTTCAGTATTGAGATTTTCAGTATTTATGCAGAAGTGTTGCGGACAGCCCGCTCAGTTTAAGCAAGCGTCAATAATACTCCAAAGCATATGAATGAATAAACACCTACCTTAATTAATCATTATTTATTACCTTACTAGGTGTATCCCATGAGGATAGCAATTTAGGCAGAAGGAAAGAGGTAGGAATTCTATGACGTTCAACCGGTTCAAATAAGTCAATTTTTGAAATGTCACGTTTTATTTTTGTTGATGATATACGAAAAACGAAAATAATTCAATGGAAACTCTTTCAGCTGATACATGTCCCTAATTCTAAATTGTGTTAAGTTTATGCTGAAACAAGAACTTTTGCTCTCTTAATCCAACATGTTCCTTTACTGGTGTGCTTTCTAAACGAAATTTAGAAAATTATTAATAACATATTACTCCTGCCCGGAAAAATGATTCTAGTTAATGTTCTAGCGACTGGTCCTTCAATGTCAAATGTGGAGAGTTTGAGCGAATATTCAAACTATATGTTTTTTATTTGAG
The DNA here is from genome assembly GCA_014899125.1 of Orchestia grillus. Taxonomy (NCBI): domain Eukaryota; kingdom Metazoa; phylum Arthropoda; class Malacostraca; order Amphipoda; family Talitridae; genus Orchestia; species Orchestia grillus. The sequence continues at coordinate 7,226 of VOMN01073944.1, read as the reverse complement.
ATGGAGGGTTCGAAGTTGTACCATTACTTATTCAGGAAAGATTTTTTCAGTTCATAAGTGTGAGAGCAAGAGGAATATCTTGGTAAAAACTTAGCTCTACGAATACTAAGTGCATCGAGTTCACGTGAAGAAAATAATAGAATCGAAAAAATGAGCAGAAAATAAAAGCCACCGAGTACATGCAGGAGCAAGGTGCAATACCCATTGATTTGCTGGCTGAAGTATTTCGAGGGTAAGTAGTCGTTCGTACCCAAAGTCACTACGCGATGGACAAGCACCCTTTGTGAAAAGCAGATGATCAAGGATACTGCAGATACGGTACTGCATGCTATTTTTCTCAGCATGGCAATAACAAAAAGTCAAAGACCGGTGTAGGCAGTGCATAAAGCAGAGAGCACTGCCGCTAAGGAGGAGGCCTTTGCGGCGTCAGCATTTTTACCTCGCAGATGGCGCTTCCTCTCGGTGCATTTTGTCGCGGTCTGCTGTGGCTTCATGTAGCTTTTGTCCGGATTTACGCACATTGAGCTTTCACTATAGAACAGAGGGGCTTAAAAGCCTGCCAAAGCTGAGCTATAGACGACCATTTGGAGCGCAGTAACTCCGCTCTCTCCGGCGCCTCTGGAGCTGCTTCCGACCCAGACTTTAGGGGTTCTCGAGGTTGGGAGGTTCTGGGGGTTGTGGGGGTTCTGGAAGTTGTGGAGGTTGTCGAAGTCCTGGAAGTTGTGGAGGTTGTGGAGGCTCTGGAAGTTGTAGAGGTTGTGGAGGCTCTGGAAGTTGTGGAGGTTGTAGAGGTTGTGGAGGCTCTTGAAGGTGTGGAAGTTTTGGAGGTTGTAGAGGTTGTGAAGGTTGTGGAGATTGTGGAGGCTCTGGAAGTTGGGAAGGCTGTAGAGGTTNCTGCCAGGTCTGTAAGTTTTGGAGGTTATGAAGGGAAAGGTAAAGTTGAAAATCCAAAATTCACTTGGCTGCAAACATGAGGTTTGTTGCCTTTTGCGTTCGATTGATGCAATACCAAGCTGAGGGTTTTTGATACTGATGAATATGATTTTATTATGGATAATATTTAATGGAGGTCATGATTCGATTGAGTAAATTTTTTGAAGTAATTAAAGAGAATGTTACCCAAAAAAGAAGTCGGATTTAAGAACAAACATTAGGTGTACTTCGAAAGCTTGCTGCTGGAATTTATACGATAGCTTATATATTATTTTCCAATGTATTTTAAGATTGTTTTGAAAATCATTTGTGTTCTCGTTAAAAATCAAAATACAGTCTACGAACAAATGTTTAAATTTTAAATTTCCCACAAAAGATGGATTAACTTCGATCGCTCGTACTCACGTAGAGATTGAATTCACACAGAAAATTTCCCGATTATTGTCGTACAAGGGCCACAGTTGCGGAGAAATGATCTCTGAGCAAGAGCCATTCCCACAGTTTTCAAGCTACGCTAAACAAATTTCCGGGGGGTATATCATGAAAAGATTTACCCCCGGAAATTTGCCATCACATTTGGGAGAATTCATCGAACACTCAAACACTAATGATAAATCCTTCAGAAGCTGAAGCTGTTTACAGCTGCAAATAGTCAAGCATACGTGAAAAAGTATTCGTACCTATCAGAAAAAAAGAGCTTACAGAGCGCACAACGCATCAATATTTTTTCTCTCTCAACAAATAAATTTTTTAGAAGATTCTGGAGGGACTTTGTTTGCGTCTACTTAAACACGTTTAACGCGTCGTCACTGCACTCGTCTTGATAACTGCTTCTTAGCAGAGATCGAGGGGCGAAAATTTATTCTAAAATATTTGTGAAATGAATTCTCGAGTTGATGGTATGCGTTGGACGTGGGTGTGTGGAACTTGATTTCAGTTCGAGGTCAAATTGTTAAATTAAGACATAAGAGTTATCTCAATTTGATAACTTAGGACAGCAAATTTAATAAATTAAGGCGTAAGAGCTGTCTTAATTTGACAAATCAGTTCCAGGTTAATAAGAGCTCTCTTAATTTGATAACTTCTCTATAAACTTTTCATGCACATCACGTTAATATGAGCTTCCGTACATCTCCTGACCAAATTGACCAGCAGCGCCACCCTGCTCAACCTCATGAAAGGAATTACAACTGCACCATAAAAAGCTCAACCCTCGTCAGCCCCCACCAACGACTCCAATTTACTGACCATCTGATCTCGACATGCGTTCGTACTCTTTCTTTGACCTGAATTTTCCTGCAAATAAGACCCGCACGAAATGAAAATCCAAAAGTGCAATCATTCCGCAACGTTGTGAGCGACCTGAGCCTATGGAGCGAAATTTTTACGGGCATGTAAATTGGCGCGCGGGAGCACACATGAATGTGAAATTTTCTAATTTCAAGAGAGCTCGAACAGCGCAGCGGTGGGCCTTGGTGCAAAGTACGGCACCGGGGAGTTTTTAGTTTTATTTTACCGTGTCGAGTCGTTTAGTTTAGATTGAGTTTTGATCAGAGCGGTGTGTAATTAACCGTTGACGCTTCAGCCGCTGGAATTTTGGCAACGTGACGTTTGATCAGAAAAATCTGCATTGGCTGTCGAGTGTTATTAGGTGTGTGTATTTTGCGGTGAGATGTCTGCTTTGTGTGTATTTTGCGGTGAGATGTGTACTTTGTGTGTATTTTGCGGTGAGATGTGTACTTTTGTATGATTTTGATCCAAGTCCTCACAAGATGGCGAATAGAACACATGTTTCAACGGCTGACCAACGCGTTAGCAGTAGTACGCATGCATGGGGATCTCGATTGATACTGTCATCATACTCAACTACGATTTATTCACATAATCCACACATTTGACAGCCCTTGGATGGTTCTGTACTTAAGCAGCTTGTGTTCAGCGCTCTGACAGGGAGACTTACGAGATTCTAATCAGTTGATTTATCTAGAATTGATAAGATTAACGTCTTAATCACGGCACTTAATAACTTAAAGTGCACTTTTTAACTTGATCGGCCTAGGATGGAATACATTAGCTAACGTACCATAAAAAGTCGAGTATCTAAAAATATTCGGTCTCATTAGTAATAGTAGTTATCCTAAAAATATTTTTTAACAGCTTACAGTTCCTTTTATTCTCTCGCACAACGAAAAATTATATTCACGCAACTTTGATAGATTGTTCAATGTTTCCTGAACTGCAGCACTTCTAAATCATAGTTTATAAATTATTTCCTCCCGGAAGTTAAATTGTATCCACCCGCATAAAAAGAGCGTAAGAAAAAATATCGGTTTACTTGTCTCAGGCCCGGCGTTCGCATCAGGAGCCTTCGAAGCGCTGTGATTTACTCATGCCGAGTGTACGCGGTTGTGCAGTAGTGTCGAGTTCCCCGGACAAAAAATTAGTCACTTGCTGACAAAATAATGGCAGTGATTCTGCGCAACTTTGAGTCTACAAGTGTCTTAACGTACACCTGGTCGATTTTAAATCACTCTTGCGTTAACTAGTCTCGTAGTAGTGGCCACAGTACGGGACGATTTTTCCAACTTTAACGTGTCGCTCTAGATTGTCCTTCATATTTTTTATTGGGTTCATGTCAGGGAACTTAGCTGGCCAATGTAAATGCTTCATGTATCGTGAATGACTGTCATGCCAATTAATGAGGGCTATAGTTCGATGCACCCGGTAGTTTTCCTCCAGAAATATTGGCAAATCAACATGCCTATCTTCACTCAGATACTGTGCAAATGACAAAACTTGGTTACCAGCACTGTTAGCTCAATGTAGCCATGCTGGTTCAGTTTGACGGATACCTCAACTAAAGAACACCTACTGTGTGGTTGAAACAACCCGAGAACATCACCCTCCTCCTCCATGACACTGGGAGATTAATTTTTTGTCCGAGGAGCTTAGTATAGGTAGCAGAGCTTCAGCAATTCGGACTATATAGCACCGAAAGAGAAGAAACCATTTAGTATGGACTGTAGAAAAGAGGAATTTACGCACAAGATGTGTTCCAACGTAGGATCCCCTGCGCATAACAACAGTCAGTTAAGACTGAAGTGGAAGAAAGAGCAAAGAAGAGATAACGAAAAAGAAGTGAACATTGACTTAAGCAGAGAGGGCACGAAAGACAGGAGTCCCGATGGCCTATTCATAGCTGAGGTATCCTAAGAATGTCATCCTAGGGTTGTCAGTCCCCGTATGTTACGAGGACTGACACTAACCTACCTTAATTGCCTATCCCATGTTTCCTAAGGAAATGTACAGGTAGACTCGCTGAGTTACGATGGGTATAAATGTGAAGTGAACGTAACTCATTCGTAGTGAATGAGTTACGATGGGTATAAAAGTCAAGTGAACGCGGTCGTAGTGAATGAGTTAAGATGGGTATAAAAGTGAAGTGAATGCGGTCGTAGTGCGTGAGTTAAGATGGGTATAAATGTGAAGTGAACGCGGTCTTATAACTAGGCTAGGGTGGGCAAACATGTGTAGCATGAAGTAGGAACATAAATGATGTGGACTCCAGTTCCAACACCTTTAGTCTGAATCTGAGCTAAGGATTCTGTAAAAAGTGTGAATTTGTTTCAGTGAATCAAGCATCAGATCCTAAATCCAAACGTTAGCATTTAACACATTTGCTGGCACCATGAAGGTTAATTTCATTTCTCCATGCCATCGTAATTGTTGTTATTGATAAGCATTTAAACTACTATTTTCACACAGCAGTTTATTTTCAAAATGGAATGCACTTGTCGCCCATACACAATGAGCGAAAACGCACAAGTGCATCGACACAAAAGCTAATGAAGGCAACTAAACCTAGTTTATTTGCAGTTGAGGTATAAGTAGCCATACACGCACACGTGCGTTATGTGGCAGTGAGCGGGTTAAATCGATGCATGAAGTCTCGAGTGATGAGACTCATACAGAGTCTGCACACTCATGTCCGGAGAAGAGGGCAAACTTTGAACCCGCGATATCAATTTGGCAACGATTTATGGATTTTGATGTTCAGCTTTGATGAGTGCGCAAATGATTTGGCTACAAAATCATAGCATAAACCTTAAATATAAATTTAAAGGTTGAGCATGTAAGTGAAATATCAAAGAAATCACGGCTTCTAAGTTAACAGGAACGTCGCGCAAGAACTTCTCGGAAGCAGAACTAATATGACATTTCATATTTTTTAGAGCGCATATATCGTGAAACTGGGCTTATAAAATCGGGCCGAAATTTAATAAAAGTCGCCGTGCTGAAGTGGGACCTCATTTCGCCCCGAATTGTTAAATCGAGAGAAAGAGGCCGGCCTTATCAGCTTTATGCTTCGTGAGAAAATTTTTTCCTCGTGGAGCTGCCAGAACTGGAGGGGTGACTGGAAATCTTTTCTGGAACTTTATTCCAAGTTAAATAAGCTCTCCGGACATAAACAATTAGTCACCTGCTGCTAATGCGGTGTAGGACTTCCACGAGCACGAATAATTGCGTGGTAATGGGTCAACAAGTGTCTTAATGTGCACCTCGTTGATTTTTTAACCACTCTTGCATCAACTGAGCTCTCACTGCAACCACAGTACGTGGACGATCTTCGCGATATCTAACTTGTCGTTCTAAGGCCTCTGACGATTTTTTTATTGTGTTCATGTCTGTAGACTTTGCTGGCCAATCTAAATACCTGACATACCCTGAATGACTGTTATGCTCGTAAATAACAGTTCTAGCCTGATGGTCCCGGCAGTTGCCATCATGAAAGACAAGCAATGCAAGATGTCTTTCTTTGTTCCGATATTGCGCAATTGACAAAACTTGGTTATCTAGCAGCTCAATGTAGCCATGCTGGTTTAGTTCGACGGATATTTCAACTAAAAGATCCACTTCTGTGTAGTTGGAACAGCCATAGAACATCACAGACCCGCCTTCTCCTCGTATGCGCCCCTCGCACACAATCTTAGTTGAAGTCTTCATGAAGTCTCCGATAAACACGACGGTGGTGCGGCACCGTTGCTGTAAAGACAGAATCGTGATTCATCTGACCACATGATACTTTGTCCTTACTTTACAGCATTCAAAGCCAATTAAAGTTGTAAGGCATTTAAAACCCAACGGTAAAACGTACTGGAGTTAATAAAGGTTATCTACAGTCCAATGCGTACGTGTTTTGGCATGGGTTAAACGAGTGGTCTTGTGGGCTGGAGCTAACATCGGCTGTGTACGTGCCCCTCTGCTTTCTATGTTAATTGCATGAAGTTCCCAACGAAACGTTCGTCCAGTTTCAGCAGAAGGGTCGTCAATGTCGTTTCTCAGTAGTTCCATCCATGGTGAAGGTCGATTCCGGTCAACTATTCGGGACACATGGGGGCAGTCACTATTGGTTAGAATTTTCTTCCGACCACAATTTGGCTTTGAATTGTCGTTGTACCGGATTGTTTCCATTGTTAGTAGACCCGCATAACAGTGAAGCATAAAACATTAGCAAATTCTTTTATTTTCTTAACTGGGTGTCCCTCAGCCCGACCAAATGCAATAGCCCCTTTTTGCGATACCCAAACGTCTTACCTAGGTCCCATCGTTGTGGAGCAGCTAAGAAACAAGGTTATACCTTACCAGCTCTGAATGAAGACGCCTGTTCAGTACTTGCATATAACCTAAACTTAAGTCCCAGCTTTGACAACCGATTCATTTTTATAGTTAATAACTGGAGCTCGAAAAGCAACAGGTGACTAATTTTTTGTTTTGGGAGCTCACAAGAACTCTAAAAAGTAGTTATTTAAACAAAGCTGAGTACAGTATTTCCGTGATTAGTTTTTTAGAAAATGCTCTATATTTCCAAACCATGTTGAACTTTAGCGGTGTATGTACTTAATCACTTGGAAATACCTACCCGTAAAATCTTTGTGCTCTAGATCGATGAATTATTTTCGCTACCGTTGAAGTCTGATGAAAAATTTGCGGAGACGACGGTTTCACAGTCAAACGAATATACTTCAAAGAAATCATGCGGGTAGTAAAATTTGCCGATGCTAACATCAAAATTTGATACTGCTAATATCAAAATTTGATACCACTAACATAAAAAGTTCATGACACTAACTTCTTTTACTGCCACTAACATCCGAATTTGAGGCCACTATCAACCAAATTTAATGCCACTAACATCAGTCAATGGCATTAAGATGAAAATTTTCTGTCCCTAACTATAAAATTTTGAATCAGTTTCACACACAAAACCTTGGGTCCCTGAATGCTTGAGTTTA
>VOMN01073942.1:0-14524 GCA_014899125.1 Orchestia grillus | reverse complement strand
CACTTAAATATTAATTATATATCATGATTTCGCAATGATTGAACTCTATGAATGAAAATGTAAAGTAATTATACCTTCACGTTTTTCATACAAGTTAGTAAAAAATTAATCGTATGTAGCACATCTAAATACGCGACAGTTAAGCCACCAGCAGCTTTCGAGAAACCTCCAACATTCCGAAATAGTCAATTAGAGCAGAATTCTTCCAACTCCCCCTAGAAAAAAAAGAAGTTTTTCTATGGGAGCAATTCTTCTAAGTGAGAGTAAATCTAACGCCCCAAAACAATTCATTTCCTGCGGAGCACCGCCTGACTGCCCACAACTTTAGGACCCCTGGCAGGCCTCGAGTTTCTAAATAGGGAAAGCAAACCTTCTTGGGATTCCGGCACCAATGGCAGGGCACTCGAGACAAAAGCAGGAGTGTGATGGCCGGAGTGTGAGCCAGAGCATCGAATGGCAGACTAATACTGGAGGTCGGCCAGGGCTGGGTGAACGTGATCGGCGTGCTGCGTGAGCGACCGTGCTGCAGGGTACGTCGTGCTGCAATATTCATATTGATGGGGTGTGAGTCATGCTGCTACACCACTACGATACCACTACAGCACCACCACTGCACTACCACTGCACCACTAATGCACTACTGATTCACCACTAATGCACTACCACTACAGCACTACTACTGCACCACTAATGAACTACTGATGCACCACTGATGCACTACCACTACACCACTTCTGCACTACTATTACACCACTAATACACCACTATAGCACCATCTTTGCAACACTACTGTATCACTACTGCACCACTACTGCACGACTACAGCACCATTAATGCACCTCCACTACTCCACTACTCTATCACTACTGCACCACTAATGCACCACCACTGCACCACTACTGTATCACTACTGCACCACTAATGTACCACCACCACAAAACACAAACAAAAACCCTCCCTTCAGCCAAGTGAAGGCTCGCGCTATCTCCAGATCTCCAGCAGACTGCACCGGAAGAACAAACGCTCCAGCACAACACTCCATCACTGCAAGATAGGCTCTTGCGTTCGCGTATCGCGTTGTTCAGTTCGTGATACGTTTGAATCCAGATACACATGGCTGACCTCTCCAAAACGAACACTGCATCTGCGAGAAAACATGAAGACTGAGCGTTCTCTGTTCAGAAATGACAATTATCCCTTTATGTGCACGATTAGGCCTCTTTTTGGTGTAGAGGTACGGTGATAATTCTGGGGACGCGCGTTCCTTTAACAGATTTTTTCAAGAATGATGGGCCTGTTAGCAGAATTCATTCGGGAGAGATTTACCCCCGCGCAATTTTTAGGGACGACTGTGGAAAAAACTCTTCTCATTACTGAATCCCTCTCATCGCGATGATGAGCTCTATAAAAGCAATTAAAGGCTGTCCGTCTGGCCCCGTAGAGCACGCGGCTACAAAAATGGTTTAATTTTCTCGTGTGAAGGACGAGATCCTCGATGAACCTTCGAGCTCTTTGTGGGTGTGGCCTTCGCGGCTAAGTAAAACACCCGAATTTGAGGGATAATTCTACTAACGAGGAACCCGCGACGTAAAACATCCAAATTTGAAGTGTAATTGTGCTAACGAGAAACCCGCTAGAAAACAGCCCTACTCTGAGATATGGTTCTGCCCGAGACCAAACCGCTAGGCAAAAGGTACAACTCTGGCAATTATGCTACCGAGAAACCCGCTACATTACGAGTGCGACTTTGAGGTTTAATTGTCCGCAACAAACCAGCTAGAAATTTGAATCGTCTCTTATGTATCCTTAATGAGTAAATCTTCACTTACGTATTGAAGGAGGTACTTTTAGAACACGAACTCGAAAGTAAAGAACGTATAGAGTCACTGATTTCAATAATCTTCTTCATATTCGCACATAAAAATGATTTTCGGTCTGAGATGCACTCACTCCCATAGCGTACGTGCGTTCGGGAGTCCACTGGACTTATTTTTGTACGTCTTACTGACACTACAGGAATTATTTAGCTAAAACTATTGTCCAATAATCATGTTCTAAATTACGGTCAAAATCCAAATTCAAGTTTATGTTGGAACCCCGTTTTGGCTTCTCTGACTGAATAAAATCTAGCGTGTAAACGGTCGACCTGTCTGTCAGGTAAGACTGAGAGGCAGCAATGACAGGCCTGGTGATTCCTCCATGGAAATACAACTTCAATAAACATGCGAGTTTATCCACCGACTGCCACTCGTGCTAGCTAAACAAGTCGGACTGGACGGCGCAGAACCTGGTCCGCAGTATCCCTCGCTCCTGTAAGCAAGAACCGATCCGCACCAGCTAACTTGGCGGGGTTATTTTGATTTTTTGGTCACTCTATAAGCTAACGAAATGTCATTACTGCCGGAAATTCAAGCTCCTTGCAAGAAAAGTAAAGGGGCCCTAAGAGTGACCTCCCCTGCCTTATATGGCTACACAATATAGCCACGAACACCACTCTTGTAGGCCTACTACTCTTATACTATACGTATATAGTTATGTTCTGAGGTCATGCTGTTTCGTCAAACTGAGTAGCCGTAATATACGCGCATATTATGCAACCATATTATGTAGCTAAACTATGTATATGACCGTAAACCATAATCTCGATGCCCTGCTACGACTAAAATAAATATCCATAAACACAGCGTCTATGGCCAATTGTATGCTTGTACCACAATTTTTGCTTGCAGTTACTTCTCTCCCTGGAGTTTTTACAGCTGCTCCAGCCTTTGTTTACACCCTGTTAGGGTAATCAACTCAATAAACTTAGATTAAACCATGGCCGCGTTTATGACCTTTTATTCTCCGTTTATTTGGTCACTTTTCACTAATGGTGGAAACATGATCTGAAACTTCTAAAAAACTATATTTAACCTTTCAAGTTCCACATCTTCTTACTCAAATTTACGCCTTAGTGTTCCGTCAGAAAAGAGTTGGTTAATCGAAACTTTCAAGCCATTCAAACCTACTGTATATCTAGCCTCGGTAGTTCCTTTTAGGCGATCGTGAAACGTGTCTCATAAATTGAGCGGTTGTGCAATAAATTGCAAGACTGTATGGAGACACCGGAAACCCGAGCGTTTCATGCAGACACCTCGCTACGAACGCAGCATTTCACGAACGGTCGTCGGCCTCAAGTCCACGGCAAATACCCCCCGAGTTTCATCGGCCCTAACTCAGGCTCAAGCTCCGGCAAAAGAAGCTCAAAAACCCAAACCGAAATTTAGCTTCGGCGACTTCCGCCAGAGGGCTTTTGAAGCGCTGCTAAATGTCTGCTGCTGATCCACAGGCCCTCAGAGAAATGCTCCAGCAGTACTCCAGACTGGAGTGGGAATGCTCTGGAGCATTTCTCTAGACTGGAGTGGGAATGTTCTGGAGCAGTACTCTAGACTCGAGTGGGAATGTTCTGGAGCAGTACTCTAGACTGGAGTGGGAATGCTCTGGAGCAGTACTCTAGACTGGAGTGGGAATGCTCTGGAGCAGTACTCCAGACTGGAGTGGGAATGCCCTGGAGCAGTACTCGAGACTGGAGTGGGAATGCCCTGGAGCAGTACTCCATACTGGAGTGAGAATGCCCTGGAGCAGTACTCCAGACTGGAGTGAGAATGCCCTGGAGCAGTACTCCAGACTGGAGTGGGAGACTGTCAGCACGCCGTAGCTTCGACGGCCCAATTGAGCGGGTTCTAGGCCTACGAATGTCCCAAAGCGACGTTTTCGAGGAGTTTTGGGTCGGAGATTACGAGAAAGCTGCTCGATTTCAAGCTGCCAACGAAGGAAGGTGAGTTTGTAACTGATGTTTGTTTTTAAATGGCAATTTTTCATCGATTTTGATGATCTTCCTTCTCTTGCAGATGTGCCTAAAAATGAACTTCTTACGAAGTGTGCCAGCTCATCTTTTTGCTCGAGACTTTCCTTCCCTTCTTTCACTATCCCAGCCAAAAATTCAAACCATGTGCATTTTGATAGCTTAATTTTTTTCCTTCGTATAAATATGTCCACGACGAAGGTCGATTTATATGCTTCCGGTATAGCATAGAAGTTAATGAGAGGCGTGTTATACGTTAGTTTACAAATCAGAACGATCATCGGTACCATTAACTACTTTTCCAACGAAGAGGTATCTGAAAACTACTATAATATTGATATACTATTTATATATTTAAATATTTAATACCTTTATCGCAGGATGTCGTATACAGTGGGTACTTAGGATTTTCGTTTTTATTCTTTAGTCTACGGTTATTACACCTAATATTTAACTTACTCTCCGAGGGGACACCCTTCTTTAAAATGAATCTTTTGATATATGTTTACGAATATCGTACATAATCTTGAAAATATATTAAACATTGATAGATTTTTAAAACAAGTGAATTTAAAAGTTTCTTTTTATTAAATATTGTTTGATAAACATCACACACAAGTGAAAAAGAGGGTATTATTTTCAAATAATTATGTTCCACAGCTCTAGTTCTTTATCTTCTCCGGTTTTTAAAAATGATCTTATTTACACATTATTGTCCCTGTTTGCCCATGTGATTCTTATTTATTGCATCCAACAGCTTTAGTACCTCAGCTGCTCCATTTGGTGCTTGCTTCCTCTCAGACTCATTTATTCTAGTTTTCGATGAAAATTATAAATCGCACTTATTCTAGCTCTCTAATGCAAATTAATAGTTGCACATGTTATTTTTCACCACATATACATACCCAAGGAAAACTTAATGAAACATGTAATTCATCATCTTCTACCCCTAATTTTATTTATTATGATCTTTAATGAAGATATGTGAATGTAAATCTTTTTTCTTACACAAACTCAATCTATCAACCCAAGTGACACATTCCATACAGGTTCTTTGCATTTCTAGACATATAATATGCAGACAAAAAGATTTATCAGCACCGGTACGTAATTTCTCCGTTCAGATACATAAATTTTAGAATTTTACATGCCACTCACAAATTAATTAAACCATTTTCGACCCTCACCAAGTTTGAGACTAAAGCACTCATTCAAGAACCGCTCAAGTGTTTTAGAACTAACTGAACTACTTGAGAAATGCATGCTCTCACCGTTCTAGAACTTCGTTAACAACACGAAACCTACGCCTCTTGGAAAAAAGTCATCCGTTCTCAAATACACCCATGGTGCTGCAACAAGACCAATGACCCAATAACTGGTACGTATTTATAAGCCATGAAATAGCAATGTCGGACCGAGAACACGAATGTGGATGTCGACCGTCAACTCGTGCGGGCACAATTATGTGCAGAATGAGGGCATCTCTTCCAGCGGTGCCGTCTATCTGTGCATTCTGAAAGTAAACATCTGCTTCCTTCTTTTCATCTGCCTCTCACTTCATCCAAAAGCCAAAATTCAATGTAGGAAGTTCAAAAGAATTCAATCAAGACTTGGAAGGAGCTCGGAAGTCTCGCATTTTGAAACTCGTCCTTGATCCAGCCTTGAGCTTAGAAAGTTCTGAAAGCATATTGTCTTCCAAATTTTGGAAATTAGGAGTAGTAGAGACTGGAATAAAAACTTGCATAATATAAGCATACGATTATATGTGTGCAATATCTGACTTTATATTCATGAATGTTGTACTGTATATTGACCTTTTAACGATAGGGTGTGATTAATATGATCAACGATCAAAAACACCTTCGAAGATATTATTTCAACGATAAAGAGTAAATATTTTTCAGTTCCCATGGGCTTTCATGCGTTATTATAGGTTATTATAGGTTGTGATAGGTTGCGATGGGTGGATATTGAGGATTGTTTTTAGTAAAATTTGACACCCTGTGATTTTAGACCAGAACTTACAAAGAAAGGGCAACGTTGAAGGTTGCGAACGCAGACTTAAGACTTAAAGGCTCTTTACGCGATCAGTTCATGCCTGAAGACAGTGTCGGAAGATACCCAAGTGTGGGTATCGCATCCTAATTTTGCTTTCTAATCTGTAGTAAGGTCGGAAGTCATCCCCTCTTTCAATAGTAGTACAAGAGACTGGAAGTTCCTTGGCTTCCGACATGAATCCAGAACAGAGATCAAAGTTAGCATTCGATGCCCATATTCGGGTGTCTGCCGACAATATCTTCAGTCGTTGACTGATCGTGAGAAGGTCTCCTTACTCTTGAGGCAAAAATCACGCTACGTTTCGAACACTTCAAACTGAAAACTTCAAACGCAAATCAAACCGCGTGTTTCTTCTTTTGCGGCCAAAGCACCGGCGCCAAGTCGGCCGTATTCCTGGCGGACCGATGCCGTGTTTTGGCGCACGCAAGACGTCGCAAAACGTGTGGTGGGAGCTCAGTTACTGAGAGAAGCATTATTTAATTTAGTTAAAGTGGAGCATTATTTAGTTTTGTTGGAGTGGAGTATGATTTAGTTTAGTTGGAGTGGAGTATGATTTAGATTAGTTAAAGTGGAGCATGATTTAGTTTAGTTAGAATGAAGCATGATTTAGTTTAGTTAGAGTAGAGCATGATTTAGTTTATTTATAGTGGAGCATGATTTATTTTAGTCAGATTGCAGCATGATGACATGACCCTATGTAGCACTATTTCCTCACTAAAATTTAAAAATACGTTTTTGCGTGAACACCAGCTTTAATCTTTTCATGCTGGGATGAATATGCATATGGGCGTCTTGTTTGAAAATAATTTCGAATAGAAACGCTCGTTTATATTTATTGTTCACTTTACATTTTAAATAAGTATTGAACGATCATTCAAAATCTTTACTGACACATAGAGGTTTGTGGGGACTGTTTTCTGAAGACAAAGCTATGACGTACAGGGTTAAATTCCATGAAATTTTACCTGAAACAAAAAAAGTTACCCATAATTTACCCACGTTTTACTCAGTGTTTGCTAGGTAGTTACCCAATGTTTACACAGTATATTCTCCGTATAAAAGAATTTACCGAGTATTTGCTCATGATTTAGCCAATATTTACACAACATTCACCCAATATTTACTCAATTCTAAAGTATTTACCCTGTTTTTAACCAGTACTCCTCCAATGGGCATTTCAGGACTTCATATTCCTGTTCCTAGTGTACAAAGTACGTTTGAGAAGTGGCTCACCGTAAATAAATACATATTTGAGCGCACGAAAACCAAACTATGGAAGTGTTGTTCGGTGAAAGGATTTGCAGGTGTTTCTCACACAGAGTTCATAAATTATGAACTTGATTTTTTGTTTTTATTCTCTAGTCACTCCACATTTTCGAGGTACACGCCTCGTGACCGAACAAAAAAAACATCTTTGCAAGATCTGACGTGAATGTTTAGAGCCCTAGCTCCGTCCGACCTCTGCTGCAAAATGCAGGCCCAACAAACAGTGAAAGACAAAAACGTGCTTTTTGTTGTCAGACTTCACGCGCAAACACGTTCTTTTCTTACAGATATTCATTTTTATTTCTTCACAGTTGATGGCGAAACCTTCCCTGATGCCGTCATGCACGTGGATTTTGTATTGCACTTGGGTTTTGTATTGCACGTGGAATTTGTATTGCACGTGGATTTTGTATTGCACGTGGATTTTGTATTGCTCGTAGATTTTGTATTGCACGTGGATTTTGTATTACTCGTGGATTTGTATTGCCCGTGATTTTGTATTGCACGTGGATTGGTATTGCACGTGGATTTTACACTGCTTGCGGTTTTTGTATTGCACTTAGAGTTAGCGTTCTACCTGAATTTTGTGTTACTGCTTATGGAAAATTTTCCCCACGTTTCAGAATAATGCAGAGGAACACCAAATCCGCCCACGCATCGCACAGCGCGCGTCACACAAACAGGCGCTCAGAAACAATGCGTCGCACTGCGCCACCGCTGCTGCACCACACCAAGGGGCTTTGACGACCTGCAGTCTACTGCCGCCTCTGAATGAATAAATTGGAAGAGGTGCTCTCGTCCGCAGGTCTGGCACTCCACAGCAGAAAACATCGGTGAAATGTGAGATGGCTCCCACCACCACCTCCAGCGGCTGCTGTTGGAACATAACTGCCTGTAACGACTTTTGGCAGTAGCTGTTGGAACATAACTGCTTGTAACGAAATTTGGCAGCAGCTGTTAGAACACAACTGCTTGTAAAGACTTTTGGGAGGAGGTGTGTGAAGCATAACTGCCTGTAACGACTTTTGGCAAACGATGCGTTAAACATAACTCCCTGTAACGACTTTTGGCAGAAGGTGTGTGCTTTACATTACCATAGCACACGTCCCGTTATCGCAAGGACTTCTTATCTCAGCGAACAGATACCAGGTAATCTGGAGAAGCAGCCTGATGACCTGGAGCTACGTATTATGGAATGGCATCCCCTCTCCAATGATCTCAGAGACGAAGGAGGAGGAGAAAGAAAAGAAGAAGAAAAAGAAGAAAAAAAGAAGAAGAACAAGAAAAAGGAGAAGGAAAAGAATATGAATGCTAGAGAAGAAAAAGAAGAAGAGAACGAAAAAGAAGGAGAAGAAGACCCAACACCAGCAACTGAATCTAACGGACACTAACACAAAATTGAATAGAAGTGCGTTGAGTGAAAGTCACTACTGTGAATATTTACCAAATTTAGTACGTGTGTTCTTTTTGTGTTTATTCTTGTTTGCACACGCACTTGTCGACAAGTGTAAGGAAGGGTGTGTGCGTTCGTGGATTATTTAATTTCGACGATGGCGTGTGAAAAAATATCGATTTTGAGTTACTGCCGGCGGCCTCGTGTGTTTCTAATCATTAATCTCTACCCTCCAATTTCCAACTCTTTCATCATCAGTGTAGCGAAGCCCTGATGTTCTGTGCACACTTTCAGTCGTGGGGTGCATTCTGAAGGGGAACTTGTTGTACCTCGGAACCCGTGCTGATCTTCGCCCCTGTGCAGGTATTGTGCGACGCTGTTGCCAGAAGTTTAGGGATAGTCGGAGATCTGAGATCTGCCCTGGTGTAAAATCTCTGAACTATCAGGAAGATAGTTTCCCAAGAATCCTGCACTGCGGGCTAAAATGAAAAGTGTGTACAGCGGGTTTGAAGTGAAACAGGTTTTCCTCAGCTCTGTCTAAAAGCTAACTAAGTTTTGCACTGAATGCAATTTTCTTGACAAGCTCTAAAACTTCATAGCGAACATTCGGATACGTTTGATCTCGTGCGCTGCATATTTGTTTTAAGAAGTACTCAATTTATCCCGCTAACGTTTACCTTACGAAGTTATTTTTTTATTTCCCCATCGCTTCTCACTGTCGAATTCTCGTCCGAATTGTGGCCCACGCCGTAGACGACGTCGAGCTAAAAGTAGACGACGTCGAGGCTATAGCACCTGTCTTACAGGACTGGAGCTTTAGCGCGAAAGGCTACATCCAGGCGCGAGGAAAAGCTGCTCTTTGTTCAAAGATAGACGTCTAATTCGGAGTGTAACGTACGTTGTTCTGTGAGAAACTTGTCATGATTAATGCAAAGATTGCTGCAACTTTCGCTTTTTTCAATTTTCAAGAGTTTCTAGGGCTCTCTCTCTCTCTCGAGAAAGTTTGGACCCTCTCCACAAACTTGAGGGGACCTTCCTCCAAAACTTTCCTAAACGAGCCGCTCAACCGAACACGTACATTTTTCGTGCACAACTCCACGAGCATAAATTGGTTCGGACCAATCAGTTACCGAAGAGTTCCGCGGAAAATTCGATCTCAGTTTCAAACAGTTGGATGGGCCCGTTTTTTAACGCCTATGAAGAAATCGAATTTCTGTTTTACCTTTGACGCATCAAGGCTCGTCAATCGTACTTACCGTGATGCGACTGATGCCCCTGACGTGTAGTATTGTCTTGAATGATAGTTTTCCACTCATCATTGACACCTCGTAGTACGTAGTAGCATGTGGGTTGTGGTGAAACATTCGATGGCCTTCACGTGAAATACACGCTGTACGATAAGTTCAATGCAAGTATATTTATTATTTTATAAGAATACGGGAAGCTCAGCAGTTTTTATGGTTAAAATGTTTTTCGTTTCGTTAATGAAAGAGAAATTAGTACGACAGATTTTATTTCATGCAACGTGAAATCATAAACGTATACGTGAGATGATGAATAACTCGAAATAGCATCCCTCGGTATTTATAACTTCCAGAAATTTCCAGACGCTTCTGTAAACTTCCAGAAACATTCAGAAAGTGCTTTATAAATGACTTACATAAGCCTTTAAAAAAATTGTTCTAGTTTAACTTCAATATTATCTCCTGTGTTCACAGATTTTTAAGAGGGTCTAAGTCTAGCGAAAAAAGAGATCGTTCATGTTTGGATATGAAATGCAAACTGTCTTGGTTGAATCTTTCATTCAGATATGAAATCGTAATTTTACGTACGTGCATTCAGGATTTTTGAAACGAAAGTCTGAGAGGCAGAATACGGTTTATGCGAGGACAGGAGATATCAACACCCTGTAAGGAATCAACCATCACTGAAATTCATATGAAGCCTCCCACCAAAGGCCGAACGGATGGCACGTGCATAAACAAGGCAGAAAATTTTGGTTCACTTACTTGTCATTTGCGTTTCGTTTATTCGTTTATAACTCGCCTGCCATAAAGCATGTTGACTCAAGTCCCAGTACCCGTCTGATACGCACAACTCACTCACCTAGGCCTACCGTCATCTAAGCCTACTACTCTCCTAGGCTTAACACTTGTCTATACTCGCCATTCGCCTCGGTCCACCACTTGTCCAGGCCTACCACTCACCTAGGCCTACACGCAACACGGTCACCTAGGCCTACACGCAACACGGTCACCTAGGCCTGCACGCAACACGGTCACCTAGGCCTGCACGCAACACGGTCACCTAGGCCTGCACGCAACACGGTCACCTAGGCCTGCACGCAACACGGTCACCTAGGCCTGCACGCAACACGGTCACCTAGGCCTGCACGCAACACGGTCACCTAGGCCTGCACGCAACACGGTCACCTAGGCCTGCACGCAACACGGTCACCTAGGCCTGCACGCAACACGGTCACCTAGGCCTGCACGCAACACGGTCACCTAGGCCTGCACGCAACACGGTCACCTAGGCCTGCACGCAACACGGTCACCTAGGCCTGCACGCAACACGGTCACCTAGGCCTGCACGCAACACGGTCACCTAGGCCTGCACGCAACACGGTCACCTAGGCCTGCACGCAACACGGTCACCTAGGCCTGCACGCAACACGGTCACCTAGGCCTGCACGCAACACGGTCACCTAGGCCTGCACGCAACACGGTCACCTAGGCCTGCACGCAACACGGTCACCTAGGCCTGCACGCAACACGGTCACCTAGGCCTGCACGCAACACGGTCACCTAGGCCTGCACGCAACACGGTCACCTAGGCCTGCACGCAACACGGTCACCTAGGCCTGCACGCAACACGGTCACCTAGGCTTACACGCAATACGGTCGTGACGGGGCCGACATCACCTCTTTAAGCAGCGCAGCTCGTGGGAATATTCCCACCGAGGTCGACTCTTCGCGAATGCCACTCATGGTTGTGGGAAATTCTGCTTCATGACGCAAGTGTGGGAAATTCTGCTCCTGGATGCGTTTTAATGGGACATTTTGCTCCTTGCGGTGTCTTAATGGGAAATTGTGACCCATGAAAAAGTATGATGGAAAATTCTGCTCTATGGGACACTATTATGGGATATTCTGCTCCATAGGACACTATTGTGGGAAATTCTGCTTCATGGTACACTATAGTGGGAAATTCTGCCCCATGGGACACCATAACAGGAAATTCTGCTCTATGGGACACTGCAGTGGGAAATTCTGCCCCATTGGACACTATAGTGGGAAATTCTGCCCCATGTGACACCATAACAGGAAATTCTGCTCTAAGGGACACAATAGTGGGAAATTTTGCTCCATGGGACACTACAGTGGGAAATTCTGCCCCATGGGAAATTCTGCATGATCTCAAGGATTAAAATAGGAAAAAATTCCTGGGTCCGTATTTCTAACTAATTAGCGAGACTGTCAAAGCGGGCAGTCCGTATCAGCGATACTGCGAATAACTCTATTTCAAGCCAGAGTTACCGTAAATAAGAGGGCATCTTAAGAATTAAACATCATTTGTCCCACCATTTTTGGCGGGGTGCGTCTACTATATAGTATACACATATATGCAATACCTCTGACTGGCGGGGAGTATCATGGATACAAAGCCATCGACTGCCCCTGCATCTGTGATACAGGCGCATTTCGACACATGAAGTGCTGGTGCACCGTTTGGTTAGAGCTCGAAAGTGTCGATTTTACGCAGTCGAAATATGTGGGTGGAAATGTGCCGCACCCTGAATACCGTACATTTCGAGCACGTGAACCTGAAAATTTTGAAAAATGGTGTTTTGAATATTATCTCTCAGCAATGGCCTGCCCTGCGCACTGCTAACCTCCGTCGTCGTCTCACATAGACGCGGTCTCGACGTCAGTTTCTTCATTCTACCTTCGACGGCAACACGTCCCGTAGGAATAGCATTGTGGCCTTCACTGAGATGACGAAGTGCGTGTGCATGTGTGGGGGTGTTCTCTTCTTTACTTTACTTGAACTGCTAGTTAAATTATCTTAATTTTAATTTAATGAGTGTCAGTTCAATTTAATTAATCGTACAGTGAGGTTAAAATTTTGTATGTCCCATTGACTCACATCGGATCGGTACGCTGAGATGTTGCAATCTCTTTTGTATCATAGCATTATTGATCAATATTCCACAACTTCACGAAACCTGGTTTCATCATGATGGTGAACATCGCACACTACGAGGCAATGCATGGCAGTAATGCGAGAATGATACAGTAACCGCGTCATCACCTCGTCATACTGGAAGATTTGATGACATTCCGTGGTGGCCCCAAGATCACCGGATTTGTCAGCATGTGATTTTTTCTTGCTGGGCTACATTAAGAGACGGGTCTACACGGCTCGGGCATGATCACGGGGTGAATTGAAACAAGGAATTTGTGACGAAATTCGTGGTATCCCAGCTGAGATGCTGCAGTAATCAGTGGGGAACCTCCAGAGCTGATGGGAGGGATGCACACATAGAGGGGGACACATTCTACAGGACGTGGTTTTCAAATATTTACAATTTGGATTACCGTATCTTAAAAGACAGGTTGTAGTGGTTCAAAAATCGTCAATATATTTTTTTGCTTGACTGTTTTAGTTTTCTAAAGTTCCTGCTTTTCTTTGTCACCCTATGCATGTAACCTTCATCGTGAGTGCGCCCATACTGAGTCTGAGTCCCAAATTTTTGTTCAAATGAGAAGAGATGTCCCCAATGTGAACCTGAATATTCATTTCTACGCACCCTGTGCGGTTGAGTTTTTTCTTGTTAGAAAATTGTTTTTCGAGAAGTCGTGAAATAGTATTTAAATGGTTGATGTTAGCGTTTCTGAATCTACATTTGTTAATTATATGAGTCTTTCCCTTCAACATGTTCCCTGCATGTCACCCGTCATCTTTTTGTGAGTTGCCGTCAATATTCCGTCAGCTTAATTTTAGATTGAAGTTAAATTGAAGAAATCGTAGCAGGATGCAGAACTGAATGTTAATACACGAAGAGCTGCTTCATCGTTTTGAACTAAAATTAATTCATCACCAGCGTTCAACGAAACTGAATTCGACAATATCTCATCATCAGTTCAATTTGATCCGTGCAGGACCTCGAATGATGATTCTAATGAAATTTCAATTTTAAATTCAAATTGATCCGACCTCCGCGTTTCATGCCAAATCATTCGAATTCCTCCATCACAAATTGAAATTCTGACGCGAAATAAAAACACTGATTTAATTCCACAGCAATTCAGCACCTATTGCCCTACTCTCCAAGTAGCGGGAAACGCATCAGAAAATATTAATGTCTCGACTGAACGAAGGAATTCTCGTCGCTCTGATCGGGCAAGGGAGGCAACACCCGTGACACAACACCCGTGACACAACACCCGTGACACAACACCCGTTGTTATTTCACAAATTCATTCTCCCTAAAAACAAAATTGAAGATGAAAGAAAGCGTAAAATTACGACGTGAATCTCAGCAGCAACGCAGCGAGTTCACCGACGGGAAACAAACAAAAAATTCGCGGAAAAATTCAGCGAAAATCGGAGTGGAGGTCGGGACTCTGCCTCGCTGTGCCTACCATTTCCGAAGCTAAGTGAGAGCTTTGTGAAAGCGGCGGCGCGCTCCCTAATAATGGTGTGTGTGTTGTGTCGCAAACTGAACCGTGTTTACCCGCCTTGATTGTCACCATTGATTTGCTTGAACAAAGAGAGGACAAGGGGCCGTGAAAGCTTCGCAGGTTCGTCGTTCTCAGTCACCGAAAAAAAAAGGATTTTACTAGGAATTAGAGGCCAGCGGGAACTGTGTTTCGGAGGGAGCTAAGGTGAGTTATGGTCCAGCCGTGACGATACGCAAGGGGAATTGAGTAGGCTTATGAAGGGGGGTGAAGGGGGCG
>VOMN01073929.1:0-10414 GCA_014899125.1 Orchestia grillus | reverse complement strand
AGTCCCAGAGTGGCAGCACCACAGCACCAGTCCCAGAGTGGTAGCACCACAGCACCAGTCCCCGAGTGGTATGACCAGCGTCTGAGTGCCAAATGACCTCCTCCCGTCCCATAAAGCTAATCTGCTGACAAGGTTTACTGCTCCATAAAAATGTTCGCCAGTCTCCGCCGTCAACCGTCTGATTTTCCCTCAGGTTATTATTCATAATTTGCCAAGATGTGCATAAAATTCCCAACAATTATTCGTTACGACGATATAATGAAGGCTCCTCGTACGTAATTTAACTTGTCATTTCAATAAATTATAATCGGAAAACTCTGCTTACAAGTAAAAAAATCAAATCATTTCTTGTACTGCGATATCATGTGTATTATCTTGAATAGGGATGTACACTCGCATACTTAGCATCCTAACGGTTTCATAGTACATTATAATTCTTTCATTTTATTTTTCTGTTCTATTTCATTCGATAGGAGTCATAACAGTGGTACTCATTCAGTCACTGATGAACGTACCTGACGAAAAATCACGTGGACAAATACATTAACGTGATAACTCCTGCAAAATTTACGAGTCTCCTTTGGAGTGAAAGCACACCAGAAGACCAAGATGAAAACAGTCAACGGTAAGTGTCGACAAATGTGGACGCCGTGGTTGCTGCATTCACACAGGTACTCTCGATTACACTCCTGTGAACGCCCCTCCGGCCCCGTCAGAAGTGACCGTCAACGGGCTACACACCCAGCAATCCCTGCTCCTGGCAGCGAGTGTTCGGCTCCATTTGAGGGGGGGGAGGCTGGGAATGCGACGGTCCATGGGAATTTTATGATATGCAATAAGACATCACGTTCTCCCTTCGTAAGCACCCTTGCCACTGACTCGGCTCACCTGCACCACTAAAAGAGGTAGGCTTTTGAAAATACCAGCAATGATATTAGCTATAACCCGAATTATTTTCTCTCTCCCCGACATCGTGAGTGAGCTTTTTGTCTCCTAAAGATATGCTCCTTTTAACTTCTCAAATGCGGACCCAAGACGATCACACAAAAATTAAACTGGTTCGTGTAGCACTTTCTGGCTCGCTCGCGTGTGTGGGGCGTGGTGGAGATTTTCATGGACTGAGAGTGTATTGAGAGCAATGGAATTCTGGTGTTGAGGTTCTATGTTCCATAATGGTGCGAATTTAAGGAAGAAATTTATTCCTATTATGTAGACGCGTAATACAACACATAAGTTTTTAAATATGTTATAATTACCGATAAGACGCTTGAGTGATATGAGGAATGTGGGGTTGAACCATATGACTACCAAATTATTCTTGCGATATGACAGCAGTTAGATTTCTTCATAAAACAAGGTGTAGCCTTACCTACATGCGTTATATTGCGAAAGTACTTGCTTATTACTAAAAAATAGCAACACCTTCACGAAATGGGACCGCATGCTCCCTTTGGTCGATAAAAGATCAAACTTGCTTTCCCAAGGGAATCGCGCCGCCACTCCGGCCTGGAACACATAGCAGCCGCACTCCGGCGCAGCGTCTCACCCGCTGCTCCATGGAGCAATAGCGGGAGGCAATACAGAACACGTGGAGATATGAAGGAAAGACGAGCTGCTAGAGTGACGGAGGGCTGGCACTTGCTCCTCCGGCGAGCTATAGCATTGTAGTTAAGCAATTTAAGGACGCCTACTTTCGAGAGTTTTTAATATTTAATTATAATGCAGTTTTGTCTTGAATTATTCATGTCTAGTTCAAAACAAGGGTGAATATGCACGCAAGGGCATAACATGTGAACAAGTATTTTTGCAATACCTCGTTCATTGAAAGAAAGTTGGTCTATTTAGGCTTAATTCTCATCATCTCCATATACGATCTTCCTCGAGGAAAAAAGGGAAATAAGAGAGAAGATAAACGTGTATCATAAAAAACTGGTATAATTAGGACGACAGCTGGGGGAGAAACTCGCGAAGTTATAACGACGCACTCTTCCTTTTCTATGTAAATTTGATATTGGAAAGAGCAGTTTTTAAGAGATTCTTCTGAGTTGGGATATATCTATCCCAAGCTTTAAAGTAGCTGAAGACTACTTGTCATCAGGGGAATAAAGTATACAAACACTGGACTTCTTAGCATGAAAGCGGTATCCTTCTCACAAAAACAGGGTATTTAATTTTGTTCAGATACGTTTATCCATTGGGATTTACCCACTGGCTGGTTGGGTGGGGAGAACAGCTCAGACCTCAGCTGCGTGGGCCCACCGCAGCCAGAATCCTCGTTAATTAAACTGAAGAAGAAAACAACTCGCGGATTCAAGAACAAGTCTATCCTCAGGTGCCGTAAAAACAGCGTCACGAAGCGGAGACTTATGAAAAACGAAATAAAATTATTCATTAAACTTTCCAACGGACAAAGGCTGAAAGCATATCTTGCGATACAATGAACGAATGCGTTTTATTCTTCGTTTTTATTCAAACTTCAAACCGATTTCAACAATTTTTCGTGAGCTCACGTGCAGCCTATTCGTGAGGCAAGTGTCAGGCACGCATGAGAGGGGCAGCGATAGTGAAGGGATGTTGGTAACAGAATCGAGCACTGGAGCTCTCAGAGGCACAAAGGACTTCTTGGATTCCCTAGAAAACTTTCAGGCACCCAGGTCCGGGCCACACTGATGTGCTGCTTTTCAGGAATGTGCGATTTAGTTTTCCTTCCCAAGAAAAACACTCAGTCCGAGGCCGAGCTCCGTGCTGCCGCACTCATGATTTCCCTGGGATGTAGAAGTGTTATGAGCACCGCACACGCAGAAATGCCATGGAGTGAGGAGACCTTTCTCTCTTAAAATGAAGAATTTACTCGTCATAGACTTTGAGCCCGACACTGGCGAGATCTGCTAAAGCAAGCCGTTCAAAAAGCATCATACTCGGACATGTTCGTTTTGTTTGAAATATGTTGCACATTAATGGATTATAACACATAATGAAAGCGGCAGGCAAAAATCATATCTGTGACACAGGCTTAACTTTCAATACTTGGTTGGTTCAACAGGCTTAACAAACCAAGTGATGCAGGCTTAACTTTCAGACATCCGCCTTACTGCATCCGCGTGAAGGAATAACTCTAAAAAATGTACAAAAATGAGAAACGAGAGGCAATTAGGGAGATTAATTAATGGCTAAGCCTTTAGTTTGAGTGAGAAATGAGTAGCGCACAACTGAGTCTAGAGTAGATGTCTCTATTCCTGTTATGCATAATTGGAAAACGAGCATTTCGTCGTCAGAGCGAGAAGCAATGATGGTAAAGAGAAAAGCTTTGATAATCGTACAATTTCCCAGAAAATTAAGCATTAAAAATTTTTCTTAACCAGAGTCTTGAAAACTTGACCTGGATCATCGCGAAGACTTTTTCGGTTGATTACAATCGAATATACGTTATTGAGAGAAAAATATTGATTGATTTTCTTCTCACAATTCAATTTTGCTTCAAAAACAGCGCACCAAGCCTGACTCAAGATGTAGTAGCAGGAAAAAAGTTCTTCAGAAGCACCTTTACGCGAAGAATAAGCATAGTACACAGACGCAAGCTGTATTCAGCACACATCTTGCAGGTATACAGGTCGACTTACAACTGCGTTTGGTTCCAGCTCATCTTCCAGTTCGATCAGTTCTTATTTTGTAAGATCTACAGATTCTTGGTCTGGACTAGACGGTCGTAAAGTCAATCAGTGTCATGGTCGTAGGTTAACGCGTACCTGTACTTGTTTTTTAAAACGTGTCAACGCAACAGACGGACCCAAAACGGCATCACGCTTTGTATCAACGGTCTCTGAGGGAACACAATCGGACGACAGAAGGCAGGAGTTGTGGACGATGCTGGAGCAGCCCAGGTGGCCCATCGGTGAGTTGAACTGTTCTTCTTATTCTTTGTTATCTCTTTGTTTACAGTTCACGAAAGGGTTGACTTGTTCTTAAGTTAGAAAGAGCGTGGCGAGAAATTGTGGCGCACCGCATAGCTAGGATATAGTTTTCATTAACACTCCGAATGTAGCGCGATTATTGAACAGAGAGTAAAAGAGCTTCAGTGAAATAAACTGTGCACACCGAGTGGGTACAGCGAGTGGGTACAGCCTGAACGTACTGTTAGCGTATGCGATGATGGGTCAGCTATATTACTCATGGCTACAAATGACTTAATGATGTCGGTAAAAGTTGCACACAAAGTTATACGTACAACCAAGAATTCATTGTTTTTACAAGAGACATAATTAGCACGACGAAAATAGTATGAAAGAACGATGAGGGTAGTCACACCAACCTGGGTCACAAGTACCAAAGAGCGTACTACGAGTACGTAGAAGTGAAAACCGGTAGGATGTACGTGCACATCATTGGAAACAAACTGAGGAAACACGTACACATTATTGGAGAAAAACTGAGGAAATATGTACACATCATAGAAATCACAGAAGAAATGCGTACGCATCATAAAAAATTCAAAAGAAATAAATACTTACTACAGAAAATACGGAAGAAATGATTATGTATAATAGAAAATACGGAGGAAATACTTATGCATCATAGGAAACACAAGAGAAATATGTATGTACGCATCGTAAAAAAAATGCGGAAGAAATGCGCGTATATTATAGAAGATATTATGGAAATCCGTACCTTTATTAATTACAGAAAATACTGAGGAAATATATACTCATCATAGGAAATACGGAGGAAATATGTATACTTCCTAAAAAAATACGTCGGCATTTTTGTAAATCCTATTGCAACAGGACGAAAAAAAGAAGATATATATGAAAAAAGGGCAAGCTATTCCGTCTGGCTAAACCAACGAAAATCCCCCCGGACCAACCACAACATGACAGCACCGTAAAAATACGACGGAAATATGTACGTATGCATCATGGAAAATGTAGAAGAAATACGCAAGCATCTAAGAAAATACAGAAGATATCCGACTGCATAATACAAGGTACAAAACAATCCGTATGCATCACACGCAATACAGAATCAATCCGCATGAGTATTAGACAACACGAATCAACAAAACAAACACAAATTTTCACCTAGCACAAAATTAACTTATTCGAATTTTACCCTCTAAAATTAGAAATTATTTTTATTTTTTCTATTTACAAAAAAATCATTTCTCTAACCCATAAATTTCTTCCGGAGAACAAATTCGATAATGAAAGCATCAGTTTCTACCTGTGAAAATTATTTCTCGAGAAACACTTAATTTTTATGCGGAGAATTTTTTCATACTAGCTTCAAAGCTCTGAGAAGAAAAGGCTTCTTACGAAGTAGAATATTTTAAAGAGGCACATGTGTACAAACACTTTACATTTCGCCACAGCACAATGTAGAACTCCACAGTAGGCCTATGTCTACCATACAAAAATTCCAAAGTAACTAGAAATTGATGAAACGACGAAGCGATTTCCATTCTAATATTTTGAAGGTCTAGGTCACAAACGTTCTCTCTTCATTCGTATTCAACAATCAATCGAAGAATGTAAACCCTTTACTTGAGAATCTTTACAAACTTTACTGCTTAATACGTCGAAAAATTCACTTCACCCAAAGTTAAACCACATTGCCCTTTTTCTCTGGCTCACAATTCTAATCATTCGCTCTTCACCATTTTGGCGAATTCGTCGCCCAAATTTAAAAGTGTGATCGAGATCTGTCCCTCAGGTGTGCAGGCACTCACAAGGGACGCACCATACCCTTACTCCACTGTGGTCGAGACCAGACTGAAGCGAAGGTCGCGTAGTTGCCTTGAGAGCATCTATCGATCAACGGATTCAAAGCGCGTGCGTCGCTCTCTTCTTGGGCAGTTTGGTCACGGACTGCTCAAACTTGTTTTGCGCAGATTTTAATCTATCTCTTCGCTTCAGAAGTTGCAATCATAATTCAGAGAACAATACACCTCTATCATAAATTGAGTTTAGTATTACTGCTGTTCTTGTATTCAATCACAATTCATGCCCAATCTCTTCTCTCTTACTAACTAAATTCTTTCTCGATAGCGCCACTAGTTCTCAAACATGCACTGAAAACATACCAGTTTGAAAAAGAGGATCTCCGTATATCCGAAAAAAAAACAATGCTAGGTTAGTTTTCTTCACTCGCTACTCTACCACATAAACCACACATGAATATATATTTTTCAAACTCGACGAAATGAACTAATCTTCTACTTAAAAAAAATGAAAATTGAATCAGGTACAAAATTTCGAACACTTTCGGTGAAATTCGCAACTACTGATGCATTTTGCATTACACACGAAAGCAGATCATTAACATGTACGACCATCAACGCACAGAAACATATTACTGTCTTGAAAAACTGACGTCCTGATAGGGAGTACTGTACAGAGTGGATGTTCGACAAGCGGTTTCGTCTCCGCCTGCACATACTGGGTATCGCTTTGTTACAGGAAGAATTAAAATAGAAAAAATGATTATAAAATACCAACTAGTGTACCTGAATTAGGTACCATTCACTAAAAAATTTTCTAAGAAAGTTAGGCGTCGACAATGCGAAGATTAGATATAACAAACTAACTGAAGTTTTTTAAGTCCTATAGAAAGGTGTGACACATATGGCCGTGCCCAGTGTTGCTCGGTTAACGTAAAGTTATAAAAATTTACGTAATTGGCTTTACAATTTGTGGCTTCTTTGTTGTTCCCTCAACTCGAACTCAACACACAATACATTGCTTTATACACATAATAACTGTTTTATATCAACTGACATCGCAATGTGATGACGCAAATCTTCATTTATTTCTTATGGCGTAGTCTGCAAACTATAACAGTCGGCAAACTTATTATCAAATCAAAACGCGTGGAATGAAATAAAAACGGGCAGAAATTCTACCTAGTAATTAACAATAGTGCCTACATAGGCATATTAGAAATTGGGGGAGAGGTCTATAGCTCTGAAGAAAACATCAAAACGTGAGAGCTATTTTGGAAAACGGTAACATAGAGCTGTCTGGGCTGGCCTCAGCGTATGAAATTTTTATGCTAGTGAATAAGACATAAAAGCAATTATTATTGAAAGCAAAATCACCGTCATAATTTGATACGCATTATACAAGTGCAATTTCAGCTTTTCAGATACGGTGAAAAAAAGGTGAAAATGTGCGCTAAAATACGTTGATAAGATGAAAGGACTCGATCAGTGCAAAAAAAAAATAGACCAACGGGTTACATCACCGGAAACTGATATTGCACAGTTCATTATTCCTAGAAAGCTCCTGAAGAATTGGAAAAGGCTTGACATGAAGGATCAACTTCAACAAATGCACGATAAGTGCGACCATACAAAAGAACGTTATTCTAAAATACTAGCGTGCATTTCACGTAAAAACGTTCCATAATAAAAAAATATTCTGTCATGAGCGAAGTGAAAGATTGATGAGAGAATTACATATACATCTCTGACACACGACAACCACAATCATAGTGGTGAACAGAAAGATCAAACAAAATGACACGGTTGATGAAAAACATGTAACATTCCTGCAATCTCCTGCAGTGAAAGAAATGAATAACTAATTCTTACACGTAAAAAGCTTCGAATAAAAGCGCTGCGTAAAATAAATGAATTTGAAATTGTAATACATTACTACAAGGAAAGTTCAATTCTTTATTCAATTCAGTTCAAACCTGTGCAGTGTATGAATCCAATAGAGCTAGAAGATATTACTTGTGCCAGCATTGCCGGTAGAAGCTTCTATCTTCAGGACATAACGTTTAGACACTAAATTCTTCTCAATTGTGTACACACAAAGCAATATAAGAGAAAGCGCAATTTCATTTAGTCTTATTCTTAAGGCTGTAAATGTCTGATAGATTAATGACGAAATCATGAGACAAGAAATTTAAAATTAGAAGAGAAACTAATTTCTGGAAAATGATAAGATTTTTTTCAAAATTTCCCATACTCTTACTCGAAGACCATTTGAAAACATTGTTTGCATCAGTTTTACAATAATTCTTAATTTCTACACGCCAGAGTGTACGGAAAATCTGCCGAACGTGTTTCTGACGTAAATATGGCCAATATCATGCAAATTTGAAGGCACGGTCACATCTTTTCGCCATTTTTTTACATGAGGTAATCGTTCGAATTAGGAATCAAAAGCACATTTTAAAGTAATTATGATAAACGAAAATTTACATTATATGAAATGTTTATTTATTAACTTTTCTGTTACTATCCGTAATGTATACAAATAAATGGGCTATTTTTTTAAATAGAAATTCACGCCTCATACTTTCATACATTTTGTAATACTGTAGTCGACATTGAACAACTCTTCATGTCGATATCGTAACTTACTTAAAGGGTGTTAAGATAACGAATGAAACTTTCCAATAAGTGAAAGGTACTATGACGTAATAATCTATTGAAATAGCGAGCAATACAATGACGGTATGAACTAATAAATGAGCGATAATTTGATGGAATGGACTAATGAACAAGTGAGCGAAGATATAATGGAATGAATTAATAAATAACTCAGCGATGATGTGAGGGAAAGAACTAATAAACAAGTCAGCGTTAACATGATGGAATGAAACGATAAATAGTGAACGTTAACCAAGAATGGTATGGAACTCTATATGGACAGTTCGGTTTCCACTCCACGTGATCAGCTGTAGCTACGAAGTTCTGAAGGGCATTCAGATAAAAATCCGTTGCACTTATCACTTTAATTGGTTTACTGAGGTTCAGGAGTGATATGTGTGGAGAATTTCTGCAAGCTAGCAATTTTAAATTCTCGATTCATTGTTTGAAAGTGTTTTAACGAGTAAAATACGCAAATTTAACTATCGTAATAAAATTTTACGACTTTTGTCGTAATTGCTAGCCTTTTAGCGAATATCTATGTACCTTTAATCAAAATTTGCGAATCTAAAGTACTTAAATAGCGTTTGAACCATTCCGACGGGACGTCAGGCAGCACCGGGCGCCGTCCACAGTACGAGGGAGCACCTTCCCTGGGCTGCGTTGCTGGTTTGGGGCGAATCTGATCGCCCTCTGGTACCGTAATAGATTCACAGCTGGGAATAAAGGATTCGACTCCTAGCTGGGGAAACTGATTTTCAGAGAACCACGAGTGTTTCCCTTGGAAAAGGAAGTTTAAACCTCACATCACTCACGCGTCAGTATTTATAAGGCATTGTGAACCCAACGATGTACAGTATGTCTACTGGGTTGGAATTCATAAGGTTTCTTTCTTTTTGATAGGATTCGCATCAGCATCCATGAATATTTGATTTACTTCCTCGCTGGCCACGTTATTCGACCTTCTGCGACGTGGTAAACTTAATTATTCACTGAAAAATATCTTTTCTATTTCAAAGACAATCATGCTTCAACTATAATTTTATAGCTGTATTCGGTATGTACAAAGACTCACACGATGCTTCTTAGTTCATATTTAGCTAAAGCGCTCATCACTGCACGCTCAACGATAAGCCAGTGAATTGAGAATCACAACTATAGAGGTCTCTACGAGACGTCCACACCTATGTTTAATTAAGGTTGTAGCCTTACTTTTGAAAACCCGACGGGATTCATGTGATGTATGTGACTGATTTTGGAATAAACGACTCTTTTTTTCTAGCTAGACAGATTTCCCAAGCTGTTGCAAACGGACCACCACAGTTTACGTGGTTGGTCGGCCGTAGGGGCCAGACGTGTTACGCTGACGCTGAGGTCCAGGGCTTCTGCAAGGGCACCTTCGCGAAGCCGGCTACGAGCTCGAACCTTCTGTGGGTGGAACCGGGAACGAACTTCAACTTTGAGCTGACACCTCTGCCGCTATGGTTCGTCGCAAAGCCCTGGGAGGTTAGTCTGATTGATTCATCGGATAGTTCGTGGGCTGCTGGTCGATGTTTGATTACCTGGGATGTAAAATTTTTCATGGGTAAGTTAATTACTTGATGTTTGGCTTTGAATGAATTTGCTAACGAAATGCCATCAAATGGGTTCATAATCTGAAAAAGGTCTCGTCCAAAGTAATGATTACTTTGGAAAGCACTTCCTCATGAAACTTATTACTAAAAGCAAGCCTTCCATTGCTCTTCAATATAGTTACAAATTTGCAATAATATTGCAATAGAGTGCGACTAACTTGAGCTCTTTCTCAGTCGCTGGACCTTGTCTTTTTCTTGCGTACTCAGATTATAAGTCGTGACTACGGTTTTGGGGGTTTGGGATGGACTCGTGCGGCAGTTACCATGAAATAACAATTGACGGATAGGCTGTGAAATGGGAGAAAGATAGTTGCGCTTATAAAGAATTATACAGAATGAAGTAACGACCATTTATACTTGAAAGGTGGTACAATGAAACTTAAACGAAAATTGTGAAGACAATAAA
>VOMN01073928.1:0-19625 GCA_014899125.1 Orchestia grillus | reverse complement strand
TATAAGCTCGGTCTGCAAGCGTTTAAACTCACGACTGTGAGTTAAATTGTAAGGTTACAGGTCTGGAAAGTTAGGGGGACGACTAAGGGAGGTCCAGGCTCGATTGAGTCTCAGGTCTTAATGAATTCATTGCAAGCAGCTACTCTAGCTGCGAATTTTACGAGCGAGGCAAGTCGCACTGGTTACCACCCGGACAAGTCCATCGCAATTACCTCAGAAAATGCCGGCAATTTACATCGCTCTACCTAAGGTCACCGTATGAACTCAGCAATCAGGAGAGTCTCACAGCGAGGATAACAAGTCACCGCACATTTCTCTCACGGAAAATTATTACTTCTTTAAATCGTATCGGATTTCAGCTATTATGCGCAATCTCGTCTACACACACGCGCCCTTTGTCGTCTTTTTCTTTGCATCACTCCCAAAAAACGTGTGTACTTCGTAATATATGCACTCATTTGTGCAGCTCAAGCATTCAACTTCCCGTAATTGCGAGTTGGCAAGACGAGTAACCAGTTACGGGAGCAGAGCGCACATGAGACGAATCCAAAGTCGATATCACGCGACTGATATCAATTTGCTCATTATTTTGCTCTTACAGTTACATTGAGCTGCGAAGGGACGTAGAATGAATTTATTTGGCGGATTTAGTTATGTGCTTTGAGAAGACTAGCTAAATCCTTAGGTAAATGACCCCATCTATGAACACAGTCTGCATGATTTATAGGCCTTCCTGCTTGTTGTTAGCTCAAGCGACCCTTGGAACCTCTCACTTCCAAAACCTCTTTGCCTAGTCAGTCTGAGTGACTCCTAAAACCTGCCTTCTCCTTCAAAATACCTTGCCCCTAGGCCCAGAGGGCCAGTGGTCCCATAAAGTGTCAAAAACACATAGATATCCGGACTATTCGTGACCTTAGATGCAGGGTACGTAACCTCAGATGCCAGTACCCACACAAGGTCCACAGGGTACTTGACCTCAGATGCCAGTACCCACACAAGGTCAACAGGATACGTGACCTCAGATACAGATACCCCCACGAGACCTCCATGCCCCAAACCCCCGTACTCCCGCACCAACTCGGACCCTAGGGAGCAACCCTACAAGCTCTCGAGTCTGACCTTGGACTCGACTCTAAAGTCTAGACTTCCGCCGGAGCAGAAGACAGTTTCCCTTCGATTGCTTCCATTTATTCTCTCTGATGCAGCTCGGGGCTGGAGTCTTCTTATTGCTTTGTATTCCTGATCCCCCTGTACATGCAACTGTGAATGTAGCCTTGGTCATGCGTGCAACTCTGAATGTAGCCTTGGTCATGCGTGCAACTCTGAATGTAGCCTTGGTCATGTGTGCAACTTTGAATGTAGTCTTGGTCATGCGTGCAACTCTGAATGTAGCCTTGGTCATGTGTGCAACTCTGAATGTAGTCTTGGTCGTGCATGCAACTCTGAATGTAGTCTTGGTCGTGCATACAACTCTGAATGTATCATAGTTCATTATAGGTGCTCACATGTCTGTGGCTGTGTACCTTGCAGACAGTCTGTGTCTGTGTGTGCCTTGAAATCATACGCACCTACTCACATCTGTGTAAGCATAGTTCTCGACAGGTTCTGTATATCGTTTATGTGTCTGCATATACGAGGTCTGCTGTGTTTTCGTGGTCATGTGCTGTGCTACAAAGTTCTTCTCAGGAGTCAATTGATGGACAATTTATTCCACAAATTTTTTGCTTCATTTTCATCCGAAGGAGAAATAAATAATTAACAGTTCTTAGAAAATTGAAGAATTTTTCAATTTTTTCGAGACGTCCGGAGAATTTTTTCATCACTCTGACCTTTTCTGCTATTGTTTCCTGTCGACGACGTGTTTGTACAGCACTTCAGACTGAACATTAACCCATCCACACAATGCATCATCTCCTATTGCTGATTGCAATCTCTCATACCAGATGTTTAGAGAAGGAACAAATTATTTGATAAATGGACTAAACACTGCGTGAACAGCCGCTCATATTTATGTACTTTTGTGTACATTCATCCTAGTTCCGAACGAAACAACATGAACTTCAGACTAAGCTGTATAATTTCTATCGCTGTCCCATTGGAACTCTGGACACGGACGCTGTTAGGGTAAGGGCTCTTCACACGATTAGTCAAAATCTGAAGACTAATTCTTGTTGTTAGCTCAATTCTTGTTAGCTTAATTCTTGTTGTTAGCAGACAACCAAATATGGGCTTCGAATGCTAACTTTGGAATCGAATGCTATTCTGGAGGGACGTTGGAAGTTGAGGGAGTGCACAGTCCCTTGGCGTCCAACCTCACTCCAGAATTGAGAGTTAAGTTAGTATTCTGTGTGCCTATTTGCCTGTCTACCGACACTGCCTTCAGACTTTGACTAATCGTGCGAAGGCCCCTTAGTCTCCACCTCTAATTCGGTGACTCAACGTCCTACTTTCATGAAGGGAGTTGGGAAGTTCATAAAATTGGTTGTCGTTGTTTGACTCTTTTTATATTTTGCAACCGTAACCATCACCTCGCATGCTGAATATCTCCTTTTCTGCAGAACGATAAGAGCGATAAGCATTTAACGAGCTTGTTGAAAGCTGACGATTTTTTTCTATTAGCATAAAACACTTCGAAAACATGAAGTGTAGAGTGCTTTCCCTCTTAAACTAATAATTCACTAACTACGGTGCATGTTTAATTACCTTTTATTTTAGCTCTCAAATTTTCAGTTCAGTTCTGAATATATTCTTGTAACTAATTTCTTTGCTTCCATATTTTGTTGATGATCAGCTTTCAAGCTTGAAACGTTCCAACTGCACGGTTCTAAGATTGCTTTTCTCAACCACCATAATTCCGGAATTTGACTTATGATGCATCAACTTTGACACCAGACCGCATCCTGAACCAATGCTACAATGCCGGGAACAGCTTATGCAAATCCAATGCCGGGAGCAGCTTAGGCAAATACAATGCCGGGAACAGCGTAGGCAAATACAATGCCGGGAACAGCTTAGGCAAATACAATGCCGGGAACAGCTTAGGCACAACGGCAGTTAACATTCGTACTGTTAATTCAAATTAGTGTACTATTGAATGGGGCCAACTTGTACGTGCAGCCTAGCAAGTCTCCTGGTCTGGAGGTGCCCGGTCGATGCCCCGTGGCGAATTTCTTCCCTCGGTTTTAAGGAATATCAAAACCAGACATGCCTGAAAAGGCGGCACATCAGTGTGACCTGGGACGTGGTGCCCGAGCTAATACGAAGGCTTCTAAGGTCACTGCAGTGCAAATATGAACGTTGTTCAGGTGCCCTGCAGCTTCTGACGTCGGTCTCCGTAGCGCCAGCGCTTCGTGCTCCAGCCAGAGTTTGTGTGGCGAGCGCCAGGCGTACGCGAGCTCGGCACTGCTACGCCTTGAAATGCTTTGGAAATATGGACTGAAATGAAGGCTAAAGAAATTACTGAGGTCAGTTGTTCAGAGCGTCTTCCTGGTTTCAACTTTGAATTTGAAAGTATTTATAAATTTCCGTAGACTTTTTCCAAATCGTACTAAATTAATTATATTATTTTAACTATTTAAATTATTTAACCAATCAATTAAATCGAAATGGGAATGAGGTACACTTGGTGTTGTGTGAAATAAAGCGTCACCACTTGTGGCACTCCACTAATGAGGCGTCACCACCTGAGGCAGCCCACCATTGAGGCGTCACCACCTGAGGCAGCCACAATGACCACAGTCCGGCTGCGACGCGTGGTGCCCCTGCCTCTCACCAACACGGTGGCAGGCAGAGGCGCTAATCTAGCCAAAACTCGGACCCTAATTTACCCCGCGTTCAATTTTGAGTGAAACTCTATCAATGAGAACTGGTGGCTTATGTCTCGTCACGTGAATGTGTCCGCCTCGTGTTCCCCTGCAGCCTCCACTCTCCTTTACCCTCCTTTCTCTGTCCGCTTGCAGCCGCCGCTCACAGATGCCTAGATAAAGTCTACACTGCATGGAAATCATGGCACGTGCCCGCTGTTCATTTCGAATTTGTTAGATGTACTGTTTGAATTTCTTTTCAGGGCGGTTCGTGTTTTTGCAAACCATTGTAAAAGTGACAGGCAATGTGTGATTGGATTTCTTTTTTCGATTGGCTCATGTTCAGAAGTTGAAATCGTCCTCAAAATGCTAAAATTGAGCTTAAAATGCTCAGGGGACGCAGCCCAATTAAGGTGACCTTGCACAGGTGAGTGGGGGAAACTTTGATGGGCTTGTTGAAGAACATGATGCATTGATGGGTGCATAATTCACATCTTGGATTTGGCTTCAAGAATGAATGACTGAATCATTCCATGACGATTTATTGCATGGGAAAAAACGGAAAATTCACTTCATACTTTGAAATTAGTTTCCGATTTCGAATGAGCGAAGACTTATAATATAAGCGACTGACTTTAAATTTATATTGGCTATCGTCAGATTACTGTAGAAGTTCATGAAAATTCAATCAGTGAGATTATACAGGGTAGTATATGCATACACCAGATGCTGAAACTGAACTTCATTTCCTCCCGTCGCCTACGCGCAAAAGTTCTGTAGTGTAAGATAAAGTAATGTTTTGACGAGTTTAACCAGCTAGGCAAGGGAATTGTGTCAGATAAAAAGGGCCAATTTTTCATTCGTTGCGAAAATTTTGAATAGGTTAACTATCATATAATAGTTACGTGTGTTATAGAGGAGCGTAAAGCAAAAGGTAGGTGGGTAGTTTCCTCAAGTATGGAAATACAACGATTTTTACGAGTTTCCTTTTTTTTATGGGCCGATCGCGAGTAATGCCGTATCAAAATACCGTGATTGCATCGTAAATAGCCTGCAGGCTTCATCTTTATGACTTTGAGTGGGTATTATTGAACGATAGTGTTAACGTTGATCATTTAAAATCCATTGTACAAACATGCTCTTTCTTAAAACACTTTTTATATCTGACAAAAAATGTTCGACTCGTTTGACATTCAAAAGGACAAATCGGTGGTGCTCGTTGTGAGAACCATCTGTAACGGAAACAGCAGGAACTGTTTAAGTCATCACGGCAACAATGTCTATGTACTACGGTAATGATCGCTTTTGCAGGGTTAACATCTCGAGGAAAGGAGAAACGGTGACAGTAAGTCAATATGGCAGAGGATCCAAGAGATAGAAGTGAATTGTGGGCAAAAATTGTAAAATTTATGCCGAAAACTTGAGATCAGGACTCAATACGTGGAGAATGGAGTCTCATCTCGAACAAGTCGACACACCTTTTACAAGTTTTTTATCTAAAGCTTCAGTTTTACAGCACCTCTCATTGTACTCGTACAGCTACGGAAAGTTAGTACTGAGATCACAATACTTAATGAAGGGTGGACGAGGTACTTACATCAGGTCTGATCAGTCGAGGGTTGTGTTTCCTGAGACCGACACGGCTGAAATATGCCTTTGGATCGCATCCATGCGCTAACTATGACCACACGATGCTGCTTCCTAAGCTGCATAATGAGTAGGCGACAATTTTGAACAAGATTTATCTATTAGTGCAGTATTTTATGCATAATATGCGTATTCTGGATACCATAGATACAATCGTACACGTGAACA
This sequence comes from Orchestia grillus, assembly GCA_014899125.1. Lineage (NCBI taxonomy): Eukaryota > Metazoa > Arthropoda > Malacostraca > Amphipoda > Talitridae > Orchestia > Orchestia grillus. The sequence goes on along the minus strand of VOMN01073928.1, from coordinate 14,007 downwards.
TTCCTTTTATCAATGCAAGTGCAATTGATAAGATCGGTGGCTTTTTTTGAACACTTTCTAAAAGAAGAATGTCAAGGACCAGCTTNTAATGGTGAAGTACTTACGGTGAGGAGCATATCGTTGTTAAATGTTGCAACATTGTAAGATGGTAGTAGCATTGAGAACATATCCAAGTTTTGGCTTGAGGAACATATAACCCCTTCTCACGCAATGAAAATCGCGCAAATTCAACATCATGAAATCATATAGCGTTGAAGTAGAGATTCAAAAGTAGATCGCCACCTTCATTTTATCCGGAACAGTTTAAATGCTAAAAGTTTCGCATAACAATCGGATAAGATTTTGTCGGAATTTATTCAGGACTAAGAATTTATTAGGCATGTAAATGAAGCCGTACGAAAAGCAAATTGTGGCCAGGGATTTTATTAAGGAAACTAGCGTTCCCTTGGCGTCCAAATTGACGGTATATCTCATGTAAAATAATGTAATTTTCTGTATCACTGTTACGGACGGCCTCATCTGATACAGTCTCGCTGATTAGAACTTCGTGCCTGAAAATCTGAATTCTTTCAATTTTCGCTTATGAAATTCCTTTTGTGCTTCAATAAATGGTTACACACAAAAAGGTGTGTAGAATTAGGGTTTTATTACGTAGTATAGTATAGTGGACACTACAGACATGACATGTATATATTTACGTGTGCTGATGTGATGCTTACAGACCCAATAGTTATTCCTTACTAGTAGACTCGCCTCGCCAAAAATGGCGGAACAACTGATATTAAATTCTTGAGATACCCTTTCATTTACAGGAACTCTGACATGAAATAATGTTAGTTTTAGTAGCACTGGTACGGACTGCTTTATCTGACAGTATCACTATTAGTTTAGGCGTACGGACTTGGGAGTTTTCTCCTTTCTAAATCCTCAAGAGCGTGACAGAGAGACGGACCAACCAACCAAGCAACAACTGTGTATTAATATCATGTATAGTGGGAACAAATTATTTCGTTGCATTCTACTTCCGTTGCCAGTTTGAACTCGTCGCTTTAGTACGACGTATTAAGGTATATGTTGGTATACTTTAAGAAAATTTAACGCTGAAAGTGTTTCCCTCATTATATTTCTCGTGACTTCTGTCAGAATGCAGTGACAGGTGCGACGAGCGGCGAGGGCACCAGTACACTGATACACCTGGGTGTTGAGAGGAATGTGAGAGTCAGTGTTATCTTAGCGGCGAGAATAATGGACGTCTTGAGAAGTTCATTTCTTCAAAGTTGTACAAAACGGTAATCACTGGGACAGTGCACTGGAACAAAACAAATGACTATGTACACTGAATTTTGACAAAATCAATTTGGTGTATTCTAGATACAACCCGGCAGAATAAGTTGTTTTGTCCCAGTGTACATCGTCCCCTGAGGACGACAGTCAGAGCAAATTGGACCGAAAGCTTGAGCTAAATGATCTTTTGCCTCGATTACTCTGTCGTACAAGTTAGAAAAAAAAAGAATCAATAATCCTATGGCAAAAGATGCCTTCACTCCGTGACCACTTGACGCTCGCCTGAGCCGGAACCTTGGAGCTCCCCAACAGCAGCCAGCACGATGGCCTCTGCACAAGTGTGCACGACGCGGAAAGTCACATTGGCGCAGCGGCTGCTGATGTCGGTTGGATGACTCGACCACCCCCTCCGTGCCGGGGCGTCGCTCCCTCGCAGTAATTGGGCTGCGTGAGTCACGCACGCTCTGGTCGTCGCCGCCATAAGTTGCGATGTACACCGCAGGCTGCAGGTCTAATTTGTTTGTTGCACGCTGTTTGCTACCAACAACTGAGCGGTTTCCCTGCATTTCTTCGTCGACATGCGCAGTTTTCTGCGGGCACCAACCTCACGTTGTGATCTTTATCTTAATTTATTAATCTTTAATCTTTATTGATCTTTGTTAATTTTATCGATACACTAAACCTTATTAACAGAAAATCACAGAATAAATGTGCATGAATCCATGTAGTTTTATTACATAATACTACATTTCAGAGGCTGAAAATGATTTATTTTCTTGTGAATCGTCTTAATTTATGTCGTAAGTGACGATATTTACCCAACGACCGTTTCTGCCGCGACTATAGCGAAGTGGCGTCGCTTTCGTGATGCAGCGCGTGAAGGTTTTTTCGTTAGACAAAAGTAGTAGTAGTGTGTCTATGGTTGTTGTTAGGTCTGGTAAGCCATTGTTAGTTGAAGTTTTCTTCAATGAAGGGGACCATTCCATTGAAGCTTCGTTCTTGAATTCATCAGAGTAACGCACACTTATTTGATGAGGGTTGTCCGTTCTTTTTTTAAGAGCTGAAATGCCCGGGTCTGTGACAGCCTCATTTAGCAACGGATATAGTTAACTTGAGAGAAATTAAGTTTATCTTAAAATTGTTCTCTCGACCGAACCGAGAGAACAATTAAGTGATGCGTCGACATTAGAGTTCGCGGCGATGAGAAAGGGACCCCTTTCGCTGCCNGGATGGAGGGACTGTTAAAGGTCTATGTAAGCACTCACCATCCGAGAGTCTTGACGTGAATGCATGAGTGCTGAGACCAGCTGCACTTCTCATTCGCATGTGAAACGTGTGAATCAACTTTATTTAAACTGAACAAATAAATACGTTTACGAACTGTAACATATTGCTTCCGACAAAGTGTCGAATTCAGATTTTATTCAACTCAACTTTCGTTTGAAAAATGATCAAGTCTCTTGCACGATTGGAATTCCTGAAGGTGTATATTTTTATAAAGTATTCTCTGCAGGTACAGCTTTTTGATTCAATTCGTCATTCTTTTACCCCAAGAATAAACGTTACGTCTTTTGAACGCGATATTACATAAAATTCGTGTCTACCGTAAAAGCTGTGCCTGAAGAGCATCTCGAGTCACGCAGGCCGGCGCCAGGGAGATGCCGCGCCGTCCTAGGCTTCCGTATTTGTGTCTCACGGCACCTCCGGCTGGGGGGCCATGGGGCCGTGCTGGGGCCCTTGGGAGCCGTGCACGNCCTAGGCTTCCGTATTTGTGGTCTCACTGCACCTCCGGCTGGGGGGCCGTGGGGCCGTGCTGGGGCCCTTGGGAGCCGTGCACGCGCTCTCCACGGCCGTCCCAGCAGCTCATCATTTCTAAAATCTGTGTACGTACTGGCTCTCGTGTTACAGTCCTGCAGTGTATTCGAGAGTGTGGAGTACATGAGTGCAGTGATCGTTTTCTAACTGCTGGAGGTCATCTGCACTGAGGGTGTATTGAGAACCTTGGTTTTTATGATTCTCGGGCTGTTAATTCAGAATAGTACTGGGAAGGAAAAAATGTTAACGAATCGCTTTGTGCTTTTTTTAGCTTCTTCCTCTTAAAATAGCGTAAATAGTAGCGTGCTGAGGTGAAAGGCGTAGCAAAAACTTCTGCCAAATTCTAGTGATGTGACAAAGCGAGCGACGACAACCCTAAGGTGGTAGAAGCACATGATAAATATATACGTACCTTTAAAACGTATATTTTAAAATTGATTTTTACAGTGTACGCCTTAAATATATACGAACCTTTGGAAAGATAGAACGCCCCGGCGACTACAGCGACCTTGAAAAATGTTATCTCTTTCAGTTTGAAGAAATGGGCAGCCACGACAACCCATTTCACTCCCGCGAGTGTTCAATAAAAATGCCCGAAAATCTGCCTCAGGGTGCGCGGGAACAAACGTGCACGAAGACTTGCTTTGCTTCGTCGCTGCTGCAAATCAAACTGACCGAATGAGTATTTGAATATCAGACCTCAGGTCTCATTCTAAAATATTTAGCACTAAGGAAAGAAGTGGAAGTTAACAAACAAAAAGCAGTGTGCAGTTAGCAATATAAAAAGTCATAGCGCAGTGATGTTGTTGAATCAATGGTCACTTGGTTTTATAAAAACCTGGGGTCATTCTTCCCAGGAATGGTTCGTCCCGTAAATCCATTAAAAACGCGTTGTGTGGAACGAATTTTGCGTCATTTCTATACAGTGTAAAAACGCGTTGTGTGGAACGATTTGTGCATCATTTCTACAAAGTGTACGAGAACCGCTTGCGTCCACACTATTCTCGAGAAAATTTTTACAAGCCTGGATCATGGAGCTCTCCCAAACTCTGTCGCAATACGATTAGTGTGATTGGCTGTAATTAGGAACTGCAGTTTTAGTCCGTGACAGTGCCTCAGATCTTCCCGCTTACGTTAATGTGGTGAAAGCGTATATTTTAAAATTGATTTCATGATAATTAGGAATAGATACGTCGCAGATTACTTTGTTTAAATTTGCGTACCGCTAAGTTGGAAATAAGTTTTGAATGCGGATTCTTACACGAAGATGAAGTAATTTTCCTTCACATTTCCTTTACATCGTTTGTGCTTGCACACGGGGAATGTGCTAGTCATGTTGCAGCATATGTAGCTGTCTAGTTTTTACGTCCTGTTGCGAGTCTGAATTGGCGAAAAGTTTTTCACCCTCTGTTTTATCTCGGGAAAAATGTACATTTTCTCTTGAGTGTCAAATTTCAGCAGAATTTACAATCTTTAATAGTGTAAGGTTTTCATGAATTTTGAATGCTCTATACCTTAGATAAATGTTAATATGCATCTTATTTATCAGATTGATGATGTTCTTGCAACATAATTTCAATTGAAAACCATCGTGCGTTCAAACGTTCATTTTTAAAGTTTTTTCTGCCATAGTCGAATACAAGTATATTCCGTATTATGCTAGTTAATTAATTATTATTCACACCGTTTTGATGATGAATGCATATACGTACATGCAGGTGACATTAGAACATCATGCACCGCTGCTACCAAGTTCATGCATCAGCCAACGCTCACTCTCTTGTTTACATATCGTGTTTATTTCCACGCAATTTCACTCTGTTCCACTTCCCGAGAACAACTGATCCACCTTAGATAACAAGCTTGAGCTCCTAGTCATCATGAGAACAAGTTGCTGAGTCCCATTGGAACATCGAGGCACAGTACATCAAGGCACAGTACATCAAGGCACAGTACATCGAGGCACAGTACATCGAGGCACAGTACATCGAGGCACCGTCCACACCCTCTCTTGTTGGGTGTTGAGGCGTCTCAAAGTGGACCGCGTGCCTCCACCTTATCCGTACTTTGACTCGCGATTTCTTAGTGATCGAATTGCTTTTTTTCTGTACGGCCTTAGCTGAATATTTTTCATCCGATAGGGTTAAACGAAGCATTAGATCAAGAAAAGGAGATATATTCGCAGGTGGTGCAAGTCATTCCCTGCAGCACGTTGGGGGTAAAATTAATTCATGTAGATATAAGTTAGTGTCACACACCGTTGCTTTACGTCAGGGAAGAGTTATCTCATTGTTAGGTTCGGTACATCGTGTTTTGTCAATATTAGCTCTAGGCTATGCGACAGATGTTGTTCCTGTACCTCTTACCGCTGTTCCCTCGTGCCAGAACACCGCCGTCTTCTCCTCAGCTTCAGTTGATGCTCGGTAGATCGTGCCTCGACCCCATCTCGAGGTCTACCTAGAGAGCTTTGGTTTTGGAACGATGAGAAAATGATTTCAATGCGTCTGAGTAACTTTCCTTCTTTTCATTCAATCTCAACGCAATTTATAATGAGTGATTTTATTACCTATATTTATGACAGGAGTGGTAGCCTTGAGTGGTAAGAAGTGTAAAGTTTAAGTCTCGCAAAGTTTAAAGGCAGAAAATACTGTCGCCCGCACACAGTTCACACAGTGTAGAGTATCTACCTAGAAGTGACCAGGGTTGAGGACTGGCAGCTCATCACTCTTCACTCTCATTTTCCAACCATTAGAAGCCCTTCTGATATTAAAAGAAATATGGTGCTCGCCAAACCACTCGCTCGTGTGTGTCGTAAAGCGTGCAACAACCTCAGTAAAATTTTATTACTGTTTGAAAAGGCTTTGGCAGCAAATTTATAACATTTTCGATCACTTTTATTCAGTATAAAATCCGCATCATAGAAGGTTCTTTATAATTAGCCAAATATTATATTACAATTGCTGGAATTATCTTTCTTGTCAAAATTTATATTTCTGCTTCAAAATAGTGATTCAATTTTTACGGAAGCAGGTCTGAACTCTTCGGCTGATCCTAGCAATGGCGCGTCGTAGTATTGTCTTGCTTTTTTTAAGACTCTTGAATTTGAAATTTATTTTTGTTGACGCGTAAATCGATGTTCCGGAGCTGTAATTGAATCTCACTTTGAGACTTTCGTATGAGATGCACATGCTGATCGAAAACATGCCTCAGTCCGTGCCTTTGAAGAAGCCGAGCACATTTTTATAGAAGCGAGGATTTACGACTTGGTCTACGCTAAACAAAGAAAAACAGACCCGTACGTGTGTTGTTGTTGAGACTCGGGCGGCCGCGTAAACATTTGCCCGTCTGTCTCGCCCAGCCCGTGCCCTGCCTCGGAACTCACGAAAATCTTCTATCAGGAAATGAACGCTGATGAAAATCTTCAGCCCTCTATTGCAGACTTATTACTAATGAGAAAGTACGCCGAGCCAAAGACACTCTTCACTTTCACGTGGATAGTGCACACAGGAATTACTTGTAGTGAATTTCTGTTCATGGTTATCTCTCTTTTTTTCGCGGTACTTTCATTTTACGAAAAACTTGCTTCCCTGGATCATGATCAAAAGTCGTTCTACTGTTTAAAATGGACTTCAAGAGTTCTGCAATGCTTTCAAGCGACGATTATGCGGAAATTTTCCTGCTACTAATGGAGAGTTAACCAGTAATGGTTTAAGAATAAGTGCATAAGTCTTGCATAGCGTGAAACTATTGAAAAATTATGCAATAAACAGTAAAGGACTGAATAGTGCTGAACTATAGTTAACGAATATATTTGATACTTCATATGGCTGTGTTTCCACATTGATTCTCCAAAAGCAGTGGCTATGGATTTTTACGAGCCTACGCAAACAAGAATAGTTTCTTGTATCGACTTCCACGGCAGTTTCCACGGTGGCACTCCAATATATATAATTCTCTCGCTGACACAACCTTGTTGATGAAAAGTGTCGGTATGCGAAGTGTAAGCCAATCTCCCTGTAAAAATCTCCTTTTATGATGCCGCCGGCTCTGAGGGTTTGCTCAAAGCAGGGCCCTCAATTGTTTTCGTTTTTCATTCTGGCAAGCGATGTTCCTTTTGAAGAATATGAAGAAACCCCCTTCAACTCGAGCAATCATCAAAGGTTGGGAATGTTCAGCAGGCCATCAATATGCGTGATCTCGTCCAAGTCCCGTGTGCGTATTGCCTTATGAAGCCTGTCACTTGAGCAGAAGCGTTTAGGCCTTCGGAAACTGTATCACATACTTCTTATTTTTATGCATTTTACGATGACGACGATGTTCGCAGTGCTGCGGTACACAGTCCTGAGCTATGAGCCACCGTGCGGGCTGGCCCACGTGTACTAAGTTCCAGTAATATTTATGTTCATCTTTGATTGGCGTCTATGACATCAGTAGGACATTTTTTCGGCCCCCTTTGCATCTTCAACTTAGATCCCTAGTAGAACTGTCATCCTTTAATAACTTTAATGATCCTTCAATGACTCTAGCATAGAAGTAGAATTGAATTAAATTATCTTGTGTCGCGATTGCCATCGAGGGCTTATTGGTGACATGTTGACTGATTCTATAGATAACTTTTATGGAAACAAGTTCCCAACGAGTATTCAATTATGACTTTTATGGAAACAAGTTCCCAACGAGTATTCAATTATAATTTTTACGGAAACTAGTTCCTAACGAGTATTCAATTATAACTTGTATGGAAACATGTTCCCAACGAGTATTCAATTATAAATTTTATGGAAACATGTTCCCAACGAGTATTCAATAATAACTTTTTTGGAAACAAGTTCCCAACGACTATTCAATTATAAATTTTATGGAAACAAGTTCCCAACGACTATTCAATTATAACTTTTATGGAAACAAGTTCCCAACGACTATTCAATTATAACTTTTATGGAAACAAGCTCCTAACGATCATCTAATTGTCAAAATTGAACGCCGTGCTCTGATGTTTCGTTTTTGTTACCCATCGTTTTTTTAGGTGCTTCAGGCTCACGTTGTGGAAATTTATCTAGTTCATCTGTTAGTTCATTTTGCTGTTCACCCTGGAACTTATTCTTGAAGCCTGTCCTGAAAGTAATCACAACTTCATGAGTAGGGCTTAATTATTTGCGTGATTATGAAACTGATTTTAATCATAATTAAGTTATTTTAAGAGGAAATGAAGCTTTGCGAATAAATTTATGTATTGACTTAAATCGTTTACGTTGAGGTAAATTCTTCTACATTAAAACTGCTCGTTTCCTATTGGTGGGATTAGAAAGAATAACTCTTATTTTGAACCTTTTGAAGACTGGTGTTGGCATCAGGATTTTCCAGGTTAACTAGAACCTTTGTTGGGGACCTAGAAAATACAAGACGGAACTGAGGATAGTGTATGCCAAATGGAGTTTATATATACAGGTGTATCATACAGAGTACTCTATTTTCTGTACTCTTAACATTACCTTTCTTTAGAAGTAGCCCTTGATTGCCCTTTCATCTGTGAGTGAATCAAAAGTTACATTTCTGTTGCCAGTTCGAAATGAACAAGGGAAGGAAATGTACGCGTCCTCGCATGGATTATTAAAGCAGCGCGAATGTGTTAATAAAAGTCACTAGCTTCCAGGAATGACCATCCCGCCTAGTGGGCGTGCACCCGAGAATGCCCGGAATTTCATAATGTTTTGGGTTCTTTCGTTGAAGTCATTTCATAGAAATGTGTACCCATCTTTTATGAGCGCCCCGCGCGTTATAAAAAATTATTTTCAACCATTTTTTCGTGAAGTATGATTTTTGAGAAGCGTCTTGAATGCCTGACGCCAAGAGACGTTATGATCTTGTTCACATTTTCCAGAATTCTAATTTAATTCATATCTCATCCCCTGCGTTAAATGTCAGTTCGTTCGTATGCACGTTTTCTTAGTTGCTCTCTCTGCATGCGATCACTTAGGTATTACGTACAAGACGTAGCACCTCAGCTCTCTGCATGCGATCCCTTAGGTATTACGTGACGTGGCACCTGAGTTGAGAACCAGAGCAGGAAATATATTATAAAGTAACCAAAAAAATTCTAGCCTCCCTTGGATTATGTTTTTTAAGCCCCTCACCTGCAAACAAATCGTTAAAAACTCAGTTATTCATTCAACGCGACGAGAACGTCTTTGTCCACCTCGTACAGGGTGGGCCATAAGTAAGGTGCCCTTACCCACGACGGTAGCACTGATACACTGAAAAAGCTCTGCACCCATTGAGTGGTACCAGTGATATAATAATTTCCCACCCTGTATTTCCAGCGCCTGGGCCTGCTGGCTCAGCTGACCTACAGGAGCTCCTTCCAAGTTAGACCTGAGCGATGCGACTTGTTTATTCTCTGTTACTTCTTCGTGAACAAATAATATGAAATACAACGTGCATACAAGAATTCTTTTTCGTGAATAAATAATATTAAAAATACAATGTATAACAGTATTTCGTATTCATGAATAATTTACAATCCATTATGCATTCAATAATTCTTATTCATGAATAAGTAATATGTAGAATACAATAAACGAGCAGTATTCCATATTCATGAATAAATAAAACTCACTATAGAATGTATAAACGATATTGCTTGTTCAAGAATAAACACTAGATCCAGCAGTGTATAAAATTCATGAAACGCAAAGCAGTTAGTCGGGGAACGCAAAGAAATTCAACAAACGTCTTGGTTCTTTCGCTTAATTAAGAATTACGCTCGTGTGCCCTACTCTGACACAGCTTCCCATCGTCGGGCACTGCAGCATAAATTTAAGGAGCGTTTTTTTCGCATAAAGAGCGTTTTTTTAACATAAAGAGCGTTTTTTCGCATGAAGAGCATTTTTTAGCATAAAGAGCATTTTCTTCGCATAAAGAGCGTTTTTCACATATAGAGCATTTTTTTCGCATTTAGAGTTTTTTTCGTGTAAAGAGCGTCTAATCCACATGCCAAACTTCTTCTTCCAGTTGTTGACGGTGGACCCATACTTCTACCTTGGGTTCGACTGACTGCTCTTAATAACCGATAACTGTGGCATAAAAATACGACTACATTGTGTGAAAACTGTTCTGGGCCGGTATGAAATGTCTATTTGATGCAGACTGTGATACAAGGAAGTAGCGGGATGTCTGTTGAATACAGAATTACGTGACTCATTATATGCAGACAGTGGTTGCCAGAAATAAGATGGTTCTTACCTAACAACTACGAATTGAACTTCAAAATACTTCATTGGGTGGATCATTTTCGATGTAAATCGATTTTTTTATATCCGTGATCAGAGTTAATTTCCTGACCTTATGAGCCGTGGGTTGACGTGGTCAACGATCAGGTGTTAGAAATTAAGGCAGCAGTAAACGGTGTAATTTATATTATTAAAACTCTCAAAAAACATTTCAATGTTCCTTATTTACCGTTTGTTTTAACAGAAACTTAGCCTCTCGAAGCTTTAAAGCCTTTTTCAAAAAACCCTAAAAGGATCTGGGTAGTTCTCCGCGAAGTTGAAGACCGAGCTGAAATGAAGAACGATTTTCAAAATAAAATTTAGATTTCTCTTTGAAAGAAAAATCTTCGAAAAAATCTCCGCATTGAAAACAGGATCGAAAACGATTCCCAAGTTGTCGAGAAACTATTTGTAGGTATGATTTATTTCAAAATTATTCTTACTCGATAACTCTCTTATTGATTTACCTAAACTTCTATTATGCATTCACCTAAACTTTTCTTATTCATTCACCTAAACTTCTCTTATTCATTCACCTAAATTTCTTAAATTCATTCACCTAAACTTCTCTTATTCATTCACCTAAACTCCCTGAAAGGAACGTCGGGCGAGAGACGCCTCGCAGGCGGAGACACCAGAGAAACTATCTCTAACCTCCACAGTTCCAAGCTCGTTTAAATAAAGAATACTGTAAACATTAAAGAAATCAACAAATAACTGATGCTGTTTTTCTAGATAATACTAGATAATTTCAAGTGAGTGATTTGAGATTATACGGAGGTACTGACCTGCCGCTGCCGCATGAGAAGTGGGGTCTCATTGAGATCCTTTTGCCTCCGTTAAAATCTTGAAGGAATTAAGTGCAGGATTGTTTGGCTGCAATTATTAACGGATTAAGCCTTTCAGCATTTTAAGTAATTAAGACGTATGAATCAGTGCAGTAATTAATTATGCTCTCAAATTAAAATCTCCGGAACTTTAATTATAAGGAGGCAATTACTAGAGTCAAGTTGTTTCAATATTGTCAGAAAACACGAGCAGCCAGACTCCCATCAAAGAGGCGATACAATACCACGCTTAAGAGCATAAACCAATAATAGAAAAAAATTGATACTGAAACGAAGTAAAAAAACATATAAAAATTGTACAGAAAAAGCTGATATGCACATCAATGAACTTCAGCCCGTGTGCACACTAAAAGCTCTGAGTAAAGGACCTGCCCTCAGCTCGCGCCATCAGACGTCTCTCGCTTGTCCAGCGGTTGCGTTCAGCCCCAGGGAGGGCGGTATTCCAGCGGTTACGTTCAGCCCCAGGAAGGGCGGTATTCCAGCGGTNTTCCAGCGGTGGCGTTCAGCCCCAGGGAGGGCGGTATTCCAGCGGTGGCGTTCAGCCCCAGGGAGGGCGGTATTCCAGCAGCTGCGTTTAGCCCCAGAGAGGGCGGTATTCCAGCGGCTGCGTTTAGCTCCAGGGAGGGCGGTATTCCAGCGGCTGCGTTTAGCCCAAGGGAGGGCGGTATTCCGGCGGCTGCGTTCAGCCCCAGGAAGCAAAACCTGAGGACAATTTCCGAGACAGGACCGGTTTTATATGTTTTGGTATTGCGTTTTTGTTTACAAAATATATAGAAGATAAAAAAATGATCAACTCCTATAATATTCATTATAGACATCGTTTCCGGTCAAATTACTATTACTAAGAAATCAGGCTCCACACGTTACACGCACCACCGTGCCGGTTTCATCCAGTTTCATCGAGCTTGAGCAATGTTTTCCACGAGTTAAAAAATGTTTCTGGTCAGCTTACGAGATCCTTATATGTCTTTGCATTTAGCATAACAAGTCGCTTTTCATTTAGTAGAAAATACATTTTATTGCGCATAAGTTGAGAGTCAAGTACGCCCGATCTTGAGGGGAAAGTATAAGGTAGACCGAAAAATGTTTCATCGGAGTCATAGATGGGAGTCAGTTATGGACGTATTTGCAATGATATGTCCAGCCTTCAGTGGTGTCCATGACATCAATATAAATTTTTTAGCCTACTATAAGCTATCATTTGCCGTTATTTAAAGTTGCATGAAAGTGAGTGTCACTTCATAATACGCTCGCTTTGCTTCCCCATTCCTTAATATCAGAAAAAAATTCACCTCAAGTTTCTGAGTTCTTTTCCCATGAGTTTTTGCACAGTAAGCTTGTAGCAAATATTAGACAAATCATAAACCACACTTGTCGTAAACCGCGTGTGTCGTAAACCACACTTAGTCATACATCGTAAGCCCACTCTTGCGCTAAATGCCCTCGTCAACACGAAACTGGGATAGCATTTTGCCACGTAAGATCCTGATTTTGAAGGCGAAGTAATTACAGGGTGTCGCAGAAGTAACTGACCCTTTTGATTATCTAATAAAACAAAAAATATGAATGCTAGAATGTTGAAACTTGTTTTGTTCGAAAGAAGAACCCTTTTTTGGTTTATTAAAAATGAATGATGAAAGTGAAGGGTTAGCAATGAAGCAGAAATTATTTGTCAAGCTGGTTTGTAAATAGGATACCAACTATCCTGTTGTGCCATGAAAAGGTTTTCTGTCGAATGAAACAAGTTTCAACATACTAGCGTTCATAGTTTTCATTCTATTAGCAAATCAAAAGGATCGTTTACTTCTGGGACTTCTTGTACGTACGAGTGTCTGGTGAAATGAGAAAAAATTGTACGTTGCCCTTAGCGAAAGGCGAGTAAAGAAAGTCAAAAATAACGAGACGAGACCGGCAAATGAAACTGATGGCGCGTTCCACTATACACTCGCGAAGCAAGAGATAAGGATCGCGGCAACGCCGGGACTTAAATGGCGGCCGAGAGAGGGACCATTTAGGGACTCGAGCGTCCGTATATAGGATACGCCGTCCCTCGACCTCTGCTCTTGCCATCGATCGAATTTCCGGAGTGATGTTCAAGTCATGAACATCTGTTGGTTGTCTGTGTAGTCCGCAGAGGACATGGACTACGTGTTATTATCGATCCACGCACCCCAGTAGAGGGGGAACTAGCCTTCTGCGAGGGGTGCTGGGAACTAGAAAATGCCCTTATTCACTTCCCAGCATCCTGGTGCTCTGCATCTATAGGCTGATGTCTTGAGTACCTTTGACTTTGATTTAAGACCGTTCCCTGCATTCTCGTTCAAGATCAATTACATTTTAATTTGCACGAACTTATGAAATGAGAAAGAAATAAAACTTAAATTCCTTTTAAAAAAGACGTGAGGTAGCGGTTCAATTAAAACTTGTGGTTTAACGCCACAAGTAAACTCTACGTGCTACTGAAAGTATGAAATGTTTCCTTGTTTGTTTCCTTGACGTGAAGTGCTCGGTGAAAACTCCAGGACTTGTATCATGGATACGAGCTGTTGTAAGAAAAGTTCGAGGTTTTCTAAACCCAACGAATAAAGAATTGATCCGTGTTCCATTTAATTCATTGAACTATCTGCCTCACACACTATCTGCCTCGCGCGTTATCTGCCACACGCTATCTGCCTCACACACTATCTGCCTCGCGCGTTATCTGCCACACGCTATCTGCCTCACACGCTATCTGCCTCGCGCGTTATCTGCCTCACGCTATCTGCCTCACACGCTATCTGCCTCACACGCTA
>VOMN01073926.1:0-10725 GCA_014899125.1 Orchestia grillus | reverse complement strand
TCTACAAACTATCCCCAATAGGCCTCCCTTGCCTCACTATCATCGAACGACAGAGAGGAACGGCCTCATTCAACAGCTCTCGGAAATGCGATGGCACACCATGCACACACAGCGGTGGCACCCCAGTGTGGCCGGGGCGGGAAGGCCCAAAGATCTCCAAGTATCCATGTATCCAAGTATTTCAAGTAAGTATCTCTGTTCCTGCACTTTACCGCTCTGTCCCTGCACTCTGCCACTCTGTGCCGGCACTCTGGCGCCATTCTGGCGTGGTTGGCGCAGCATGTTACGCGCTGTGCTGACCGTTGTCTGAATAACTATCCAATAGTACCGGGCGGTTGATATTGCAAGATGAACAATTTGAAGGAGACCACGAGGAATTAAAACTGACTTGAATAACATAAGCATTGAGTTGCATGTGCAAGATTACTAGAACAGCCCAAGCCTTCGCAACATTTTATGAGCAATGTGTTCGACGTTCATGATTTATGGAACAAAGCATTCGTTTCGGTAAAATGTGTGTTGTGCCGACGTTCAATGCTAGTGCGGCTGGCAGTTTTCGAACTAGACGTGAACAGTCCTTCTCTGTGATGGGACCCAGACTATTCAACGATCTGCGTTAAGATCAGAAAGAGTTCGAGGGTTCCCTGAACGTCTCTCAGACAAAGCTGGGTAACTTCCTACAAATTAACCCCGATAGGCCTCCCTTGCCTCACTATTTTCAAACGACGGAGGGAAACGGCCTCATACAACAGCTCTCGGATCTGCGAAGGCACACTATGCACACAAAGCGATGCCACCTCAGTGTGGCCTCGGCATGACAGCCGAATCATCTCCAAGTACGCCCAAGTACGAAGGTAATGATCCGAACTTATAAAAACCTTTCGGTGGCAGACGTCATTGCCCAAGTATGAAACGATATTTAATGTCAGTTATACATAGCTTGACCTTATCACGTTAAAGTTAGTTTCAACCCCATCACGCTACTAGAAATAAGCAAACCAGAAGAAGTTTACAGGGTACACTGAAGACTGTATATCGAATTGCTCTCATTGACTTCTTGCATTTCATTGGAAGTGGTTTACAATTTGACTTCCTCCCTCTAGCAAGTGCGTGTTGTTAACGTGTCATAAGTTAACAGAGTGACAAACAAATGAACCACAGCTGATCGTCGTCTTTATTTGAGGCCATCTCTGTGCTTTTCAGGGTTGATGTACTCGATTAAAATTTGCTGGCGATACACTCCTTTCACAAAATAACTGCAGCAATACGCAGCACACAATCTTGCAGGCCTGCTTCGTGTAGACTTGCCTGCTTCATATCAATGCAATGATGACGTTGAAATTGATCGTTGGTTATCTTTGGTATCAGGGGCTGGAAATAAGTTGTATTTTCCCTAAAAATAAAGGGAAAATAGCATACTTGTACTTTTTCCATCCCGATCACTGAAGTTTTGAGCAGCGTAGTGCATTTCCTCACACAATTTCAGAAACCTTTCACAGCTTCCACAAGTTGTGAAGAAATCTTAACGCTGTTAATATCCATACACAGTTGAAGCCATACAATGAAAAGTGCATAAATATGCTTCGAAACATTACTGCACACTAAAGTACTGCATTCACGGGGGGCTAAGGCTAACAAAATGAGTTCGCCGTAGTGTTGATGGGTGCTGAGCCCTCGTGATAATTTCTGGGATCATTTAATGGTATCTGCAGCCGCCTTTCTTGTGTATGTTTGAAACGGTTATCAAAACCACATGTTCCACATGGGACGGAGAACCTCATCTTAGTGAAGCATTTCTTTGATCTGAAAATAAAATATGAACTTTATAGAAATTCAAGACAGACATGCTGGGCCTGTGGGCCTCGTTCTCTAATTTAGATTTTCTTGGGACTCATAAGAACTTTGTGCATACCATATTGCTTCCACACACGTTAACCTATAGATAAATCATGAGAATACGAGCGTACTCGCGTTCGATATTATGTGTCGTGCATTGCACTTATAAAGGAAGCATGACTAATATAGTTCATGACAATTGAAATTTCGCATGTAAAGTAAACGTACAAAACGAGTGTTAGGTCATAATACCCCAATTGTTCGTTTGAATATGACTTGAAACGATTTTTTTTTGCCGTAATACGGCCATAATTTTACTTTGTTCGGATCAATTTAATATAAGTACGTTGTATAAACTAACATAACTTTAACATAATTGCTTTGAAATTGAATTCAAGAGTTCAAAAAGGCATTCCACTGAGTACGAAATACATTCATGCTAAATAGATCGAACATTCTTGCTCATTACGTTTTCTCCATTAACTCATAAATTTTACTATACGAGTACCTCAAAAATTTCAAAATGAATATTTTTATTCCAATGAAAAGTAAATCGCTGCTAAGTAAATAATTCTCTATCTTATGGTCAGAATCGCAGCAACCTTCCGACGCTACTGATGCAATGCCGGCTGCAGCTCCGACAAGGCAGGGGAGGCTGGAAAGCACCCGCAATAATAATGAAGCAGGAAGCACTCGCAATAATAATGAAGCAGGAAGCACTCGCAATAATAATGAAGTAGGAAGCACTCGCAATAATAATGAAGCAGAAAGCACTCGCAATAATAATGAAGCAGGAAGCACTCGCAATAATAATGGAACACGAAGCACTCACAATGATAATGAAGCAGGAAGCACTCGCAATAATAATGGGACAGGAAGGAAACGATGAACGGGGGGGATCCATGGCGCATTGGTACCGCGTTCCGCTCACAACTGAGAAGTAAGGGCTCGATTTCCGGCTGAGCAAACGGGTCTAAACCTCACATTGTATACATCACCCATTCGTCAGTAAGTGTAAGACATTGAAAACCCGACGATGTCCTGCATGTGAATAACATAGGAATTAATGAAGTTTCTTTATGGCCGAGCGTCATTCCAAAGGCGGGATGATTAGGAGCCTGAGTGAGATGAGGGGTGGCGGCGTCACCGCAATGATGCCTGAGTGTCCGATTGCATGCAGGCAATCAGTGTCGGGTACGGGTAGCAGGTTTAGTTTATTGCGTTGGAAGCTCATGTGCAAAGAATATCTCCATCACTCCGACAAGTCAAAAATAAATAATTATTACTGGTGAAGCTATGACCGCAACAAAATCTGGTTTGTGGGAAACTATTTAGTTAGGAATGTATGTACGTAGTTCTTATAGTTCTTAATAAATACAATAGAATGTATGTCAAGTAAATACAACTTGAATAGCTCGTTTCAGCATCTATGGAGTACATCCTTCGTCTTTTGAGAATGCTGAGAAAAACAAATTGACGGAAGCATTCGATATACAAACTCAGGTTATTTCACACATCGTTTGTAGTATATTGATGACAGTTTTTCTGGACACAGTATTTTCTGGAAGAAGTTTTCAAGATGCTTAAAAGCTCGAGGGATCAACTCAGTTGCACAATATTTACGTCGTGATCAGAGCGAAGGCGCAACCGAGCCGACATCGCTTACTACTCTCTTACTACCCCCATATCTGCGTTGCCCGTCGGCCTCGCTAGTGCGTCCGGGGTTGAAGGCTTTCCATCAACTGCAGTCCGTTTGATGGGCCATGGCTGGGGCTGAATGGGCCTCATCATTTCCTCAAAGCCAAATTAGGCGCTAGCTCTGCAGTACCGCCTCCAAACAACTGCACAGTTATGTCCTCAGATTTGTTCTAACTTTTGTTTGCTTTTGGTTGCCAGTTTTATCTCACATTGATTTCAGCTGCAATTTTTAGCCTTGGAATGATGACTTCTTGTTCATGTATACAAATCAATGTCCTCTGCTGAGTGCTCTCCACGTGGATAAAGTAGGCTTTCCTCCCAAACGCCACAGGGATAACTCACAGCAATGTCGGCAATATGTTATTCTACAAACTGACCATGAACAGATAAGGAACGCTACAGATTTAATTAAATTAATTTAGTTACTACCGATCACCTAGTTAGGAAATAGAAAACTTTTATGTCGATGGGAGCCCACTTTCACAGATGGAGTCGCAAGAGCAGGAGATCGAAATAAAAAAGGAGCCTTCCTTTTACCGAATTAGTTCCTGCTCGAGATCCAATTAGTTATATATTTAATCTCAAGCTCCCTAAAAGGGGAGATTACTTAATTGCGATCAAATAATGCGTAGAAAAACTGAACTTAGATACATCACTTCATTTATTCCCGCGTATGGAGTAACAATTTAGGTCAGTTGTTAGGGATATAAATCCTTGGTTTAAGGCTTGCCCTATCGTTAATACCACTCCAGAACTAATCGAACAATGGATCTAGCGAACAATGAATGAGACACTAGCAAACTAATGATGCGTAAAATGAAAGTTATGTCAGCAACACAACGAAACTAGCGTAGCATGAAAGTGATACAAGCAAAAAACTTGAACTATTGAATCATAAACGAAAGTAGTAAAACAAATAAGCTAAAACAACAACAAAACTGGTGAAATGATGATACTCGTAAGATGGTGAAATTATATAAACAGATAAACTAGTGGAGCTGCAAATGAAGCCCTGTAGCTAAATGAAACATTAGAATCAGTGAATTTGTGAAACATATGAGCCTTATCTCCGTGACGACAGCGAAAAAAAGGCTAGTGTTGTCATTCCCAAGTCTTAAGCCAAAACTGAACTAAAAGTGAATGCATTTGATCAGTTTATCAGCTAAAATCAATCTTCAAATTACTGAACTCTACAACGATGGACCACCATTTTTAACGCTTAAAATGTCGTAGAATTTTTCACTTCTAACAAAAATTGATCAAGTATTATGAAGTGGAGAGTACTCCTAACGGATTCGTAGATTCGTGTTCATCAAATTCACACGCTTGCTGTCGGTTGTTATAAATTGAAACCATTAATATCTTGATTCAGAATGTCAACCTAAAGCTAATGCTAAAATTGTATTTGAATTAAAGTCCACCAGGTTTGGGGTGTAACATTCCCGAAAAAATATCTCGCAGATCAAAAAATGATTATGAAAAAATGACAGTTCTATTCTTTATGTTCCATCTGATCGAACTGAGTATGGTAGAAGCTGCGTTTCAGATAAATGAGAGTATTAAATTTACGGTCGTTTTATGTTACGAATTTGCTCACTAGGGATTCTGATTTCACTTTTCATTCGAAATATTAAGGGGTATTGGGAAGTAATATCGAGCACAGATTTCTTCGAATTACCGAGCGATATTTAGGTAGCCGATATGATCAGCGAAATGTTTTGTGTAACTTAAATCTAACATACAACTGAATTTCGTCCTCTTCTCTGTGTCCTCAGCATTTTTAAAACGATTGCTCTCGCTTAAAAGGGAGACCCTCTCGCTTAGATAGATTTCCTTCTTATAGAAGAATATCTCAATTAATGCAGTGCATTTTCTCCTTCATTGATACACTCAAGAAACTGCCTTCTTACAGGGTGATAAAGAAAAATAGGTACAAAATTTCGCACCTACCAAATAGGGTAAATTAAACCCTTTGGCCTGTATGGAGCTTGGCCAAAAATTTGGTTTTTGAGATACTTGATGACGTTTAGACCGGTAAGTTCTAGATTGTTCCAAATCTAGTAGCCAGGTAGGCTCTTGCTTACCTATTTGTTTCTGTTCAATCTCTATTGTGACACGGGGCTGGCAACATGAACGTTTTAAGAAACGCAGAAATGACAGACATACTCCTTGCTCATGGTGATGCCAGACAGACAGCCAGGTTATACCAAGAGTGTTTTCCAAACCATTACATACCTGGTCGTAGAATATTTTCAAATTAACACCAACGGCTAGGTGACAAATGGATTTTTTAAACAAACCGAAAAGATGCTGGTTGTTAGAGGCATGTAGATGTTGAGGAAAAAGTGCTAGGCCGTTTTCATCGTGATTCAAGAACTAACACAGGTGATATCACGAGATATCACAAGAGCATCGATGTCGTGGAGGAAGCTTTAAACAATCTCCGTAAAATAAATTTATAAATAAATTATCTGTAGGCAATTTTATTTTCAAATCTGCTTTCAAACATTAAACAACTAATATCTCAAAAACCAAAAATTTTACCCAAAGTTTCATAACGCAGTTTTTTTCTAATAATCAGCCAGTTAATATTTAACGTTCTTACTGGAAGAGTGCGGATTATTTCTGTACTTCCGTCGGTCGGAGTGACAATAATGAAATAAATGTTAACGCATTCATAATTTGTGAGGAGAAAAATGCACGTACGACCAAAACAGGCAGCATAAATGATAGTGATGTGCCGATTCCAAAATTTCTGCCGATGCCGGTACCGATAGCGATTCTTATTTTTTGCTGATGCCGATTCTTTATTATCTAAAATTCATGTTCGTATAACAAATTTAAGAAATTTCCATTTATATCTAATTTTTGAAGATTTAACTGATAAGTAACAATTATCTTGAAGTTTATTTACCCNGATTTTAGTCAGTATAGACCTTAATACACGCTTGTGCATTGATAATAATAATTACACTTAGAGAAATGACACCACCATTCACTGTAATATAAAGAAAAAATAGGTAACCCAGATGCGCAAGTTCATCAGCCCGTCGCTGTAACTGCCGGAGCAGCATCGCCAGAACTTGAGTGAACACCGGCAAGCAGCGCACAAGTTGCACACGTCAGAGTATGGTCCAAAACAGCCAGTTGACCAGGTTGGTCACTCAAACTTAGAACATGCTTTCGTCCATAAATTTGTTCAATCAAAAACTAACGCACATGACCGCTCGTATAACGTTTGACACATATAGCATTGCACTTAAATGAATACACAAACAGTTTTCATTAACAGTGGAAACAATCATAAAAAATTTACAAATGAAGCATTAAGGATAAATATGATAGTTTGTTCACAAAAGAGAAAAATTGATTGGCAGCGTCAAAAAAAGTTCGTTTGAAAGAATACTGGCACAAAAATGTATTTTATCAGTAGCAACAAATTTAACTCGAACAAACTACAATTAATTTCGATCACAGCCTCGATCTGGCTCAGGAACCTGATTTTCAGTATTGTTGGGGATTCAAAAATTGCATTAATTCTGTGGATATGCAGTGCTTTTGTGATACTGGCTTGGCGATGGGTATTTTTCTCAACTGCGACCTATTCAATGTAGTCTATTCTGTTCAGACCGGGGATTGAAGAGGCAGAAGTCGTAAAAACCTTCCCAGACCAACTATTTCTGAATTTTTCGAGAAGTCTGGCAAGGAACCGAATCCTGCTGCCATATGTGTGGCCTACCATTAGCAGCCCTTGTTATCCTGGGCTTAACTACAGAGATTGTTTAGCAATTCCACGTAGCCATCTGGATTGGGCCTGAGACTTTCTTCGAAAAAATACGGAGGCGCAATATCACCCTCAGTGAAGACATCCGAAAACTGTCACAGTTTTAAGAAATTTGGACTACAAGACACGAGATTATCTGACACGAGGACTTACATTCTAATAGAATGTAAGAAAGCAATCTGTTATTCAGAGTGTTGTGTTTCCGTCTGATCCTGACAAAGGTGTTTCTCATCAGAAGCGAACCAAATTGTCTCTGGTTCAGTAAGATGTTCCACTTTGACTTTGCTCTGAAGTTCCTTTGCCTTTGTCAAGCGATTATCTCAGGCTTTTCTGTGAACAGCTGACCTGAACGATACTTATATCACATGAGTAGTAACGTAGGTCTTCATTGGGTGTCAGAAAGGAAAAAGAAAAATCGTTTATTCGAAAATTATTCACATATAAAGCATATGACCTTCGCGGTTTTCATTCAGTACAATTGCAGCCTTCAAAAATTACAATGTAGAATTCGCAATGGAATTTCTGATAGTGATTTGTAGGACTACAACCTTAAAATTAAGAGGTAGGAGTCGCGTTGAAACTTCGAATTGTGATTCATAATTTTACGCCGAGCATGAAAACTGAAATATTAACTCAAAAGAATTGTGTGGTTGTTGTGCATTCATCTTAAAATGAAAATTACAGTGCAAAGATAGCCTATATTACAGATTAGATTCTCCTGTACATAAAATAAGCCGCAAAATGATAAGAAAAAAGTCATGATTCATGTGAAATGTTATGAGCATTTGCACAGCCTAATACTGATACTCGTTGAATTCTATACTGAACCCGAAAAGTGAAATATTAACCTTAAAAACATTTTGTGATCTTTGAGAATACATTATAAAATAAAAATTAAAGCTCAGAGATGACCTATTGCAACCTAGATTCTCTTATTCATAAGATAGACTGCAAAATTATATAGAAAAAGTCATGATTTAATGCTAAATATTATGAGCATTTTGCACTGCTTAATACTGGTACTTAGTGAAATCACAAATAATGACTTATGTAAATGAATGTACGACGTCTGCTTTTCACTAAGCTCGAAACAATGAAACATCAA
The DNA here is from genome assembly GCA_014899125.1 of Orchestia grillus. Classification (NCBI taxonomy): domain Eukaryota; kingdom Metazoa; phylum Arthropoda; class Malacostraca; order Amphipoda; family Talitridae; genus Orchestia; species Orchestia grillus. The sequence goes on along the minus strand of VOMN01073926.1, from coordinate 2,302 downwards.
TGCTTCAAAACATTTCAAAATAGGGGTGAATTGTATCAAATAATTTAAAGGTGCCAGTTTCATGGTAGAGGGTGAAACATTCAATTCACGTGCTAAATCCGGCTTTCCAGTGCCAAACCCTCCAACATTTTTTTGTAGATTTTCGATTGATTCTGCTTTACGAACGCGATGAGAACGTTTCTCATGTTCCCTCGTCCTAGCCACAGCTTCGTAATCTTCATTGTAATTTTCCAGTTCGTGCCTGATTGTTTTTACCGTTTTCGAGGAGCACAGAGCAGCATCCGTAAATTGTCTTATTTTATGACTGGGGCAGATCATCATGATACGGGTTATTCCCTTCCAATTTTCATGTTGTTTTCTTGTCATCTATTCTTCCCAACACCACGTTTATAACTGAAAAAGAAACAAACTTTGAAATGATGCGTAGTATGAGTAAATTCATCCAACCAATCTGAACAAATGAAGAATTGAATGACTCAAATTTATTCCGATCACCCTCTACTTACAAACAGGGATAATAAGCATAATTTTCCTTCTATACTAACTTAAAAAAGAAATTTTCTTTTTATTCTGAATAATATTGTCCGTTTCCAGTATTGTTGGGATAGGCATCGGTATCAGCAGTTTTTATCGCGTGCCGATGCCTGCCAAAAGTGCCGATTGTTGCCGATGCTGACTCCGATTAATCGGCACATCACTATTCAATGATGTTTGTAGTCTTCTCGTGTTTCTGGATCACGCCACCGGATTGTCTTCTGCTAGTTAATAGATCCAATTAAAGTTGCCTGGTTTGGACTCGACGTTTTGATACCCGCCCAGGGCTAAATTTGTATTAGTGCTCTCACAGAGCTGCCTGGATCGCAACATGAAGTGTAAGTCGGTCAGAATTTTATGAATAACTGATGATGAAACCTGCTCTACAACTCCTAAATATGAACTAAATAAACGAAAGCAAGCAGGAAAACTTTCCTCGCACGCGATCAAGCAGCTTTTTAATATTAATAAATACACCCCTTAAACATTTTTGAGTTCTTTTGTATTCATACAATTCATTGGCTTCAGCTACCCGCACGTTGGTTATAAGGTTTACCAGTGCAGTTAACCATAGCAGCATCAAAATCTGTGAACAATTTCAGACGAAGAATTCATGAAGATAATTACACAGCATAAATTAACATTGGAAAAAATTAAAGCTCTCCATTTTTTTACTTTTGGTTTTGCTTCGTGAAAACTCTATGCTGCATAATTGAGCCTCACATTTGATCTCGTTCTTTATCTTGGGATGAAACGTTATTTGATTGCATTTTAAAATGTTTGCCCATCGATGCTGACAAGCTTAATACGAAAATACTTCATTTTACAGGGTAAATCCTGTTTGCATAGCAAGTTCACTAGGAATATTAATATATATGTATGGCACACAATTACATGTATACTTCATGTTCCATTTTATATGATACATTTTACTTTAACGCTGGGCCTACTTAAGCTGATCAGCACTTGGATTCGAAGCTCTGTTGGAACAGTGTAACAATTTTTATCATACCGCATAATCCTAGAGGGAAAAGTCTGGGCTGGAATAAGGCCAGAAGTTGGCCGTCCAAAAATCTGAGAAGTTTTTTTACAGAATTTTTCACTTTTTCGCTGTATAAACAGGAGCAACAAAATGGATCCATACCTGATTACCATTTTGGTACTCGGCCTTTAACCAAGGTAACACGTTGTACCGCAGGAATTAGCAATAAGCTTCAACATCATTTTTTGCACAGAATTGAAAAGATAGAGAGGCATCTTTTTCTCGTCAAACATTGGGACTCCCAGAACTATGACTTGAGCTGCGCGCTTAGTGCTAAAAAGGCCTTTCAATTTAGATGGTGATTGAACAATGTATGTATCGATCATCGTGACGGCTTGAAAAAGCCCTGTATGAAATGAGTTCCATTGTATATATGTAGACAGGTTCGTAGCAGGCAATGTCTGTGCTTGTACATCGGAATGCAAGAGGCGCGTGAGACGCTATGCGAAATCCAAACGTAGCCAGCGACTGCGAGCGCCGACTACATTCCCAAGCAAAGTCAAGTGCGCAGCGCCGAGTGCAGATCGGCAACGTGAGCCAATGAAAGCCCAAGAATTTGGAGAATGCAAGGGAAACGCTGGAGTTGCTGACAGCAAGCCCAAACGTAGGCGTGGGAAGTCGGTCAGACAGAATGAAAAATACTAGGGACCCGACGCAGTTTGGGGAGATAGAGTGAGTATGGGGAAGAGCCAGAGCTCGGTTGGTCTTTGATAGCTCGAGGGTCAG
>VOMN01073925.1:0-34169 GCA_014899125.1 Orchestia grillus | reverse complement strand
TGTAGACGGTGAGACAGTGGGCGTAAGAATACAACTACCATAGTGTCAACATATGTGGACAGTTATGGTTGACTTGTTATCCCTACGCAGCTAATATTGTACCCTTGGTAAGTTAGCTAACATGAACGCCAGGACGAAATGGGATAATGAGGCATTGTATTATTCACATCAGCGTCAAAAACAAAAAGCTATTAGTATTTAAACTATAAAATCTCCACGGGCTGCGAAGTTACAACAAAGTTCAAATAGAACTATTGAAATATCCAGAGCCTTAGCTTGGAGGGAGTTTTCAGCGCGTAATTCGAAAACGCAGGCTTTAATAAAAAGAAAAGGTGCCGGATACCGTTCCAGATAATGAGGGGCGCTCGCTTAGGGATAACGCACGTTCAAGTTTTTTCCAAAGGCCTTCCTCCAATTTACCAAGCGGACATCGACAGGCAAAGCTATTCAAGGGTTGACCGTTCCGAGCCAGACGTCCTACCTGCCCTACCTGCCCACCACAATGTATTTTGCGGTCAAATAAAATGATCTCGTCTCGTATTATGGTGTCGTAAATTTATGACGAAAATCAGGGTAGCATGTCTATTCTTGTGCTAAAAATTACAGATATTTATCCTTACGGGTCCAAAACGGAATGAATGATAAATCAGGATTTCATGATTCCCTCCCAGACGCTGAGAAACGACGCGCCCAAATTAGCAGCGAAAATTAGTTCAGAGGTTTATTAATTTCGAGCTCCGTACTAAATTCCACATAATGCTGAAAAATATGTTCCTCCTTGTCTCCCCAAGCAACAAGACTGTTCTTTTAACTATGAAAATTACTATGGTCTCAGTTTTCGGCGTACGGCATAAGACTTCGTTAGAATTCTAAGAATAGGCCACTCGGTTCGTTCCTGCGGCTTTTTTCTATTCTTTTTTCTTTTTTGTTGGGCTATTGTCTGAACAGTTAACTCTAGAGAAAGGGAGAGGCCACGTTCCAGCATCGCATCACGCTGGTCTACATTCCATTCAAAGTCCTTATGTCTTTATCCTAGGGGATGTCATCCCAACCGAATAGCACAAATTCAAGACCCTTCATTAATACCAACACGTTTTACCGTTGGATTTTCAATGCCTCACAACTATTGGCGGGGTGAAGAATGTATGGTTTAAACTTCTTTTTCCAAGGGAAGTACTCCCTGGTTACATAAAAATGCCTCGTCTGAGCCGATATTCGGACCCTGGTCCTCTCTGTCACAAAGTCATCACGCTACCAGTACGCCACGGAGCCTCTAGTTTCTACGAAATATTTCTCTTTGAGAACTATATTATCGCTGAGATTACTAAGAGACAGTTGCTCTACTCCCGACACTTGTGTTAACCCTTTGTCTCCTATCTTACTATAATGGTGCACGTCGTATAATTGTGTCTAAACTAAACCGTATAAGCATAGAAAACGTTCCGTGCGGGTTAATTAAACGCAAGAGAGCAACGTCTTCCTTCAGTTTAAATCGTGCCTTTGTCGAGAGGGATAAAATATAAGTTTACTTTATAAATAAATAGAAATGAATTCCTCTAAAAATAATTTTCTGGTTAGGGAGCAGAAATAATTCCGGAGAGAAAAGTTAACTTCCATCACAAAAATATGCTCACTCACGCATCCGCTTCAAAACAACAAAGTATTTGGACACAAATTTGACATAAATCTAGGCATTTCAGCTGCAGAATATGGCATAACAACTGTTTTACAGTAATGTCAACTTCACATGTCTAGCTCACTATTCAAACAACACTAAAATTCTACCAATGAATGAATACAGTACGGTGATGAAAGTGGCAAATCCTTTGATACTATAGACTCTGATTTCTAATTTAAAACAAAGCATACCAACAAATGCAAATAAGTACGACGTGAAACAGACTTCTAGCTGAACAATCAGTAAGAGAACATAATAATTCACTCGTGACCTGTCGCTCTAGGAAGAAACTGTCGATAGATCTAGAAGATGGAGACTACGACTGACTGATGCTAAAATTATTATTCCACGCACACAGCCACATATGAAGCCAGTGACGACGAGTAAAATCAAATAAGTAAAATGAATCATAACCATACATAATAATTTCTACATTAAATACTCGTTGGCATCTCTTAAAAATCCAAGTTTACCAGCGGCCGAGACGAGGCAACGGAACGGAGGTATGGCTTCATTGCACGCCCGTCAACACTAATCAGTTAAGTGCAAGTAATCGCATCTAAAAATTTGTACGTTTACTCTTATAATTTATTAATCACGTAAAAGTATCGTTGAAACGAGGTAAATCAGGTATCAAAACATATGTGAGAATTGCGTGACGTCAGGGACAATTCTGAAATCGATCGGCAATTTCCCGTTGCAGGTCTCGTTACGACACCGTTGTTGAACCTGACTGACAGGCAGACGGTATGATGGGCTTCTGTTCCGAACTGTCTAACGAAACGTTTTTAGAGTGGACAATGGAGTGAGCACGTGTTGCATATTATACAGAGTTCGGAACATAAATGACCGTTTGAATTATTTTGAATAACGTTTATATCCCACTGCCAAAGGCTCGTTAATCACACTCTTTAGATTTGAAAGAGAAAATATATTCATATCGTTAAGTAATTGGTAATTTTGACGTTCTGCCTCATTCCTGTTTCCCAGATCATGCAAGTTCCGTATCAGTCACAATAGCTCGCCGAGTTTCACGTTTGGATGTGACTTTCTAACTAGCAGTATGTTTGTGCTCAGTAGTAGTAGTAGTAGTAGTAGTAGTGATAGTAGCGCTTCAGAAAGTCAGACTATCTCGCACTGAAAGAGTAGGGACCATTTAGAATGGACGAAGGAGAACGGGGAATCTATGCACAAGGTGTGTTCCCACACAAGATCCCCTGCCTATAGAAACAGCAAATTAAGAAGGAAGAGGAACAAAAGACAAATGAGAAATAGCAAAGAAGGAATGAAAACGGAAAGAAACAAAGTGGGCACGAAAGATAGAAGTCCCCAAAGCCTATCTAAAGCTGAGGTAGCCTCGCAGTACTCCCATGGGGGCTCTAGTCCCCATAGCATAGGATAGACAAACCTAACTAACCTACCCCTATTGCCTATGACCTATCCTATGCCCCCTGTTTGTATGTGCTGATGATGGTTTGTAATTTTAACAATGGTTGTAGAAATTCTTAATATGACACTGCGTACTAAACTTATTTACTATTCGCAATGAAAGAAAAAATGAAATAATCGTTATAAATGATGTTGCTGCACGCAAACGAATATCTTTTACTAATGAAATATACGATTAAGCATCATATATAAAAATAATCTAGCAGTGAAGATAAAGCCTCTAGCATTTAATCCATCATCTACATGGAAAACTTCAAGACGTAGGCCTGAAAAATACGGGGTGTCCCACAAAAACATCGGAGTTCGAATTGATATGACTGCAGAAATATTTTTTTTATCCATGTAACTGGTAGTCTAAATACCTGTTCGAATAACAGGTTCGAATAGTNAGTCAAGGTCTGCTGAAAAAACTTCATTTGAAAAGCGCACTTAAATATACTCAAACACACATGTATAGTTTTCAAATAGTGTTTCATTCATAATTATCTTTGAAATATCGAGCCCATTCAGATAATGACAAACAAAATTCAAGCAACATGATCCAAAGTCCAAAGAGGATTTGGTTGCGGCCTGGAGTTCCCGCCATTAATTAAGGAATGAGTCGTGCCATCTGAAGGAACTTGAATACGGCTAATTGCAAATGCAATAACTACGACATCAAAGTTGGTGTTAACATTCAAAAAGTTATCCAGCGAGTAAAAAACATCAGGCCATAGTAAAGTTTAAGTTCATTGTTTATCTTAAATCAGCATTTAAAGAAATTAGAATAGCAATGAAACTGTTGATATTGATGGCAACTACGCGCCAAGGCGTCTGCCGCGTCTGAAGACCTGCCGCCATTATCGTTGCTCTATGCGAAAGTGGTTGCGTCTTGCGTCCATTGGTCATTAAGTGCGCTAGTTTGATACATTCTTGATGTGCTGTAACATAAGTATCGATCCTTAACAATGTCAAAGTGTAAACGAACTAAGCGATATGACCAAAAATTTAGAAAAGAGTGGCTGCAAGATGAAACTTTTAAAGTCTGGTTATTACGAGTAGTCAGTGACAACTCGAAAGCCTATTGCAAGTTTTGTAAATGTGGTATGAAAGCTAAATACCAAGGCTTAAAAAAACACACTAAAGCCAAAAAACATATAAATGCATACCCATTTAAAAACAGAACTCTGGAAACGTTTGTGAAAAATGAGTGTAATCTGTTATGAAACTTCTGAATTAGGAGGGAAAATATCTGCCGGGCATCAGTCGCAGCCAGCTCGTGAACGAGGTAAGAGGTCGCTCGAGTGCGGTGACGCTGTATGAAATTTGTTACATAATGGTTCGTAATCGTATCAGATTTTTTCTTCAACCTTGGACTTGAGTTTTGATACATCGTTTCAATCATTCTTATGATATACTTCAATAAAAATTCGACTCAGCTGATCGTTGGTTTAATTTACCGGGAAGTACAAGCAGTTGCTTTTGCGTGTTATCCTACCGCGAAATGTGTATTTCTCAGGTTCAGTTTGATCATGGTAATGCAAGTTAAATTACAATGCAAGTAAAACTAACAGTTACGATAGAAAATTAGCTGTATCAGGTGTTTTGGCTGATTTTAGTACTCTCTGACCATGGGACAGAAATTCGTGCAATATTTGGTAGACTCGTAAATAGAAGAGCATATACAGCTGCCGCTCTATGCGCGTAAATTTGTTGATATCTGTGCGTTGTGAAGTAAGTAATTGTAACGCAAAAGTTTAATATTAGCGTATTTTGTTTATATTAGTCGTGCTTTCCGTAGCGGTAATGGCAAATTGATTCTGGTGAATAAATTTGTGTGTTGCTTAAGTCGACGTTTAATGTTCATTTGTACTTCTGTTACTTAATAGATCAGCTGTTTATTATTGAATATTACATTACTTACCAACATTGAATGACTCAGGTTAACCATTAAACTTTTCAAATTCATTGCATGTTTTACTTAATATACTTGGTTTGCTATCTGGCTTAAGCAAGGTAAGTACTGACTGAATAAATTATTTGTCACTAATGAAATGCTTAGTTTGTGTAATAACACAATTTTAAGCAGTGAAGCTATTTTTGTTACATACTTGGGGAAAAGTAGTTTTATGGCATCAATATGCCTAATAGCTTTGTTGTTAAAACTCAAAACTTGATGTAATCCTGCAGATAAAGCAAATGCAGCAGTAATAATTTGGATGCTATAGTCAACCAATAACAAGTACAGCTTACCAGAATTCTTAAAGTATTATTTGTGACAACTTGCTATATTGAAAGGTACTCTTTGAATTAAGTCATTTTTCAATGAATGATTTTGGTTTATTGTGCTCATTTCTTATAATATTTAGTTTTTTCTTATACATAATGGAAAGGATGAGTCTAAGTGACTGAAATAATGTGTAATTTAAGGCACTATTCTTCACATAGAGAAATATTTACACAGAAATTGGCTTTTGAAATTACAGGCTACTACTGACAATCAATGTCAAGCCTAAAATTCACTGATCATCATTTGAGAAATGTGATCTAGATTAGAAAAACTGAGCCATGAGTAAACTTTATCTGTTTCGGAGCTAAAATTATCTCCTGCAGAATTATATAAAGAAATGAGGACTTAGGATCTACCATCTGAAGTATTGACATAAGAATCAGTAGTGCATGCACTTGTATCTTAGGTTTTGAGTTAGCATATTATGATGTAATAGTTGATGTTTCTCACACTGAGACTAGCAATACTGATGCCATTGGTAGTTCTTGCTATTTGAACTGATTTATGAAGGTAGATATACCAGATTTTACTTCTATGAAATTTTCTATGTTCAGTTGTACTGAAATGTAAGATGATCTGTGTTTATAGTATTTTTCTTTATTTGAGAATTTGGATCTGGATTTATTTGGATTTGGATAAATCTACAGTTAGTACAAAAATCTATGTGTTAACAATAATCCTCCTTAGGAGGCATAAGATAGGCCATAGGATTTAGGTTAGTTAGGTTTGTCTATCATATACTTAGAGAACTAGCAGCTCCACAGGCACTGTTAGGTTGCCTCAGCTATAAAAAGGCCTTTGGGACTTCTATCTTTTGTGCCCCTTTGCTTCTTTCAGTTTTTGTGCCTTTTTTGCTGATTATTCTTCATCTTTTCAACTTTTCTTCTTAATTTACTATTTCTATGTATGGGGGATCTCATGTGGGAACACACCTTGTGCATAGATTCTGTGTTCCCCTAAGTTCATATTAAAGGGTCCCTACTTTTTCAGTATAAGGTAAGCAGAGTTACTGATGTGCTGCTACCCTTATTACTTCTAATTAATAATAATTCATTCCAAAGAGTTTTAATATAAAATGTTTAACTTGATTGAGCACTTTTTCTATTGGAAATATTTTTGCTTTAAAAATGCACCCATGAGCTGATCAGACTTAAGTTTCATTGCTGCATAGGCTTAAACTAATACTGGGTCAATTCAAGTGGTGCTGTATTTCTGAAGCTCTTTGGATGGTTGATCTTTCTGTTGTGTGTGCTTCATATCTTGCATTGAAAAGCAATTTTCAAATTATTCTGAACATAAAGTGTGAGGCAACAACTTTAAAAATGAATAAATTGTTTATCTAAAAAATATTATTTGCTCTTAATGTTATATTCTCTATGATTGAAATAAACTGAAGAAAGATCTTATTTATACAGCAGAAGCTGTTTAGCTTCTGAAACTCATTTTCCTCTTGCATTTGGTACATCTGAGACCTTTCATGAAAATTTGTTTTATTTTTTTCCAATCTAAGATTGATTTTTGTAGCCACAAATTTCCTTGTATGTGTTCTCTTTACTTGCATTATCTGAATTGGTTTTGAGAGAAGCTAATAAAATGGGTATAACTATTTATTAGAGCATTATTTTATTATAAATATTTCTTCATTGAAGAGATCATGTTTCTTTCATATTCATTGTCATTGAGTGTGATGAAAATTAATAAAAAGTAAGAGCTGAGCTATGTAAACCTAAAGTCTTCAATGAAGTGCACTTCGGGCAAATTTTCCTACAATTTGGTGTGCATTTTCCTAAAATAGTTGCATAAAGCTATAATGTGAACGCTAAATACAGAAAATTACAGTGATTTAACTTAGACTAATTTCTTCTTTGTAAGTACAATTCAGTGATAAAATTGACCATCTTTAAATTTTGTTATTATTTTTAAATTGAGGAATTTTTTTCTGGATGGCCCATCATGAAGGGAAAATGAATATGAAATAATTCAATGTGAAACTGCTAATTTTCAATCATCTTGCTTTTTAATGGGTTAGGGGCAATCCACTTTGTATTTTGGCTCTTGTTGCTGAATTTCTTGTACTTTCTTGAGTAATACAAGAAAAAAATTTTCCCTGTAATTCTGAAATTGTCAAAGATCTTTCAGTTAATCCTTTACAGCCCCAAAAGACAAGAAACATAGTATCATGTTTCATTAGAAAGTTATTTAAAAAAAAAAGTGAGTATATCATTAATGAACTCATACGCAAGGTTGCAGATAGTGTTTTCTTTAAAGTAAAATGCATGTTTTCTGCCAAAATCATTCAAGTAATGTATGAATTTGGTACATTCTTTGGTGGATTTTTTTTTATTGCTTCAGTTAAAAATTCTAGTTCCAAAAGTATAGAAAGTGAAGGCCTGCCTGCTTTCTAGCACCCACTCCTATAAACCTTGAGGACTCTAAGTTCTTAGCAATTGTCATAGAAATGGTCTTAGCTTATTGATTGCATTCATTAATCCAGTACTGGTCAGTAGTGCTAAGGTAGGCACAACACCTGTGAGGTTGATGGTACAAGTTTCAACACTCCTTCATACAGGGTGCAGACAAATTATCTGAAACATTGTAGGGTTGATGAAACGAAAATGAATGAATCTAAATATTTTTAAGCAAGGTAATCAATTCCATCAAATGCACAATTAGAAAATATAAGCGGTGATATTAATTTGTTTTATTTTGGGTCGTACTGAGTATAAAGAATGTGTCCAACTATTTACTGCACCCTGTTTGTGTTTAGCTTCAAACTTCTGTTCTTGTTCACTATTGTTTGGATATTTATTTGTTCATGTAAGTGGAGTGTTCACCAGATTACCTTCAGTTTGAAGCTGGGTAATATTACAACTGTAAATTCCTGTATAAAATATAATGTATAGGCTTTTGTCTTTTTTTGTGTTAATAACGCTGTTATATATGTAGGTGCATTTAATCAATGTTCCTTTATTTGGGTTGAAAATTTGGTAGCTTGAAGGTTCCTACGAAATTTAGGTTCAAGTACTAAGTTCATGCGTGTCCCCTAAGCGTCTCATACGCACTCGTTACTCTGAAAACGGGCTGGTTGAGCTGCGTTACTTTTTGCGGCTGTGTTACGTGTACCTGCAAATTTCCAGCGGACGAACAATAGGATGATGACGTACGGCCGAACAAAGAAGAGTGGCACGTGGGCTGTAATCTGCGCTGCAAAACGTCTGTTTGAACTATTGACCGTCCTGTTACTAAACCGTAAGGAAGTGGCGGCGTCAATGCCAATGTCAGGCGACAGTCACGCTCGGTTAAAACAGTTAGATGAACAGGCCAATATTTTCCTTAATGAATTTTAACCAGGGACTACTCCAATGAAACTTGAACCATTGAGATAAAATCGGTGAGGACACAGTGCATTTAACGATTGCAATAAATTTATGAAAATACCTGTTAGTACATTGACGAAACCCTAAAATCGATATTAGACCGTATCAGAAGGCTGCTGCTTGCCTATCGTACTGAGCCCACCTCGGTCACGTCGCAAATACATGCAGGACTGCAGCTGCTTTCTTCTACCGAAATAATTTCCATTTCGCAAATATTAATGTGATGGAAAAGGAGTATCTTAGAAATCATTTAATGGACGTTTCGAGCCTCGGCTCATCAATTATAATTGAATGATAAACATCTTTATGCGAGATGATTAAAAATGAACGAGTAAATTAAAAAATTAAAAGAAAATTAGAATGAGCAATTTAGTATCCTAACCGGGTTTGCACTCGGCATGTCAAGCACAGATTTCAGTTTGTTCAGTTTGTGGAGATATTAAAACTTTGAACTCTCGAATATACACTCATTTGTACCTAGTGCAACACACAACGCTGTCTGCAGTCTTCTCCCAAGACTGCTGTTGGTTTTCATGCAAAGATAGGCACAGTCTTATCGCAATGATAATTTGGGCAATATAGGTATAATGAATGAAGGAAGGTGGTGGAGATCGTCTCAAGTACGAGCAAGTGGGCAGGCTGTACGTTGAGCTTTAGTGTCAAGGCCCGACCGCAATATTAATCTTTAGAGCAAATTTCGTGTTTTGCAGCTCTTCGCGAACACGACCACACCTCGCGCGCTGGCAGATTTCAGTTGTGTTTTCCTAAGTGTTGGAAAACCCCGAACACAAACTTTCGTAGAAACGGCAAACTGTCGCTTGTTTGTGTATTTATTCTGCAAATGAATTATTGATTTTATGGGAAACGATTATTTGGGTAATTTATTTGTCACACATCACCGCCAGAAAATAGCATAGTTACATGAAACGCGATGACCGGTTGATGCATGAAATTTCTCTCAACGAATTTTGCTTATTTATTAGAAATTACGTTTTAGTAGTAGTACAAGAATTAAAATTCGAAGGTGAAATATTGTCCGAGAATTGGAATGAATGTTTAGATAAGTCATGGAGGACTATAAACGTTAGTTAGAAAGTGGATAAATTCCGTTATTTTTACATTTCATGCACTTCAGACGTGAGTTTATCTCAAAAAAAGAAATGCAGCAGCAATCTAAAACCAATAAATCATATATTAACATCAATTTCATTTCCTATCGTACCTATTCGATATTGACACCAAAAAATGTCATTAATCATGGATGCTATGCATTGATCTGTCAATATCTGAAGTACTGGGCATTTCTATAGTTTTCTAGATTTGTCCAGAATTTTGCAGGTTTAACGTACCAATTAAAAACGGAACTAAAGGTGTTGCAGTGGGGGTCAAAAGAGTTGTAAAACAAAATTCTAATTTCTCAGTTCTTTCTTGGTCTTTGAGAACGCGTGAGTGAAGTCGCGCAGGTGTTCTCATTCGGGTCTTCCATGCTCCCGTGAGCCAGGGCTATACCAGGTGGCCGCGGTCTCAGGTGCAGTGGTTCCGCGGTGTGCAGGTGCCACGTAGCGTTTCTGACTCGGAAATTTCGCCTTTTGGTGCCTGGATTAACCCCTAGAGATTAACCTTTGGCAGGTTTTTGGACTAACAAGTGATGTGTTAACGTGATTTTGTAACATTTTCTTGGATGTACGAGTACACACGGAAATAGGTATACCCGAGAGAGGTAAAAAAAAATGCGTAAACTCGTCATTCCGAGCTTCTTTATTCTAAACAAAGAAGATTCAAGCTTGGAATATTAGGCGTGTGTGCTCGCTCAAAATTGAGAAACACTAATAAGGTCAGAAGAAGTTAGCTCGTGTTTCTAGAAGAGGCCTAAAAAATCGTGAATTTGTGCTGGAGAAGAAGTTTTGTGATGAAATTACGAGTTCCTTTCTCGAAGATGTACCATGTGTTTGAAATTCTATACCGAATCATGTTTTAGAAGTAAATTTTTTCTTATTAAAATAATGGCTTCGTTTTGCGAAGTATTGTTAGCAAGATTGGATTAACATTTGCTCCTGCAAATGAATACAATTTTTCACGGATTTCGAATACTATTCTTATATAGAATTAGTTTTTACGAGTTGGGTTTACCTATTGGTTTTGTATTCCGTGAACGTCTGAGAGGTTATTTACGAGGTTGATGTTTTATCGTTTTCTCTGGGGAGCTCCAGCCTAGAGATAAGTTATCAAGAATTCGGTATCGCGTTTGATAACGTGGAATCGTCCAACTCTACGTCTTGAGATGCTGCTCGTCGTCTTCACAGTTCAGAGCCGGAATAGTTTTGTATTGTAACCAGTGCGAGATGTTTTGTTGCTGTTGCCGCAAAAAGAAGGAAACTATAACTCCTCCACTTACTCCGGTTCCGGTTCCATCACCGGTCCGTGAAAGCAAGAAAAGCGTCGTTGAAATCGAAGTACAAACGGAAGAGTTTTACGGTTCCATTGAGGACCAAGTACCAGAAGTTATCGAGGCTGAGCTTCAGGAAGAAGCCGTGCAGTTCAAAGAGGAAGGAGAAAAAGATCAGTGGGGTGTTCTTATTAGGGAATTATCGGAGAAACAGTCCGTTCGAGTAACTAAATACGATAAAGATCTGCTGCTCCGCCTTGACAGCGTGGGTCGCATCGGCCCCACGCCCACCGTCTACAGAGTGGATGAGCTGCATGAAGAGAAGAAGCTCGGTAACGAGGATATCCTCAGTGCACTAACTGCGCAACAGGACGGCGCTGTGAACTCAGGACCCCTTAGTGAATCTGCTGTGAGAGATGCGCAGAACGGCTGTAAGGAGGAGGTGGAGAGGACCTACAACCACACGACTCGGGAAGTAGAAACGGAGCACAACAACTCCACGACTGAGGCGCAGAAAACATACAAAGCTTCTGCGACTGAGGTAGTGAATACGTACGAAAATTTACCGATAGAGAAAACGTACGGAGAAGATTCAGCAAAAAAGACAGAAAACACGTATGAAAATTCGACGAAAGAGGTAGAGAAAACGTGCGACGGTGCGACGAAAGAGGTAGCGAAGACGTGCGACGGTGCGACGAAAGAGGTAGCGAAGACGTGCGACGGTGCGACGAAAGAGGTAGCGAAGACGTGCGACGGTGCGACGAAAGAGGTAGCGAAGACGTGCGACGGTGCGACGAAAGAGGTAGCGAAGACGTGCGACGGTGCGACGAAAGAGGTAGCGAAGACGTGCGACGGTGCGACGAAAGAGGTAGCGAAGACGTGCGACGGTGCGACGAAAGAGGTAGCGAAGACGTGCGACGGTGCGACGAAAGAGGTAGCGAAGACGTGCGACGGTGCGACGAAAGAGGTAGCGAAGACGTGCGACGGCGCGACGAAAGAGGTAGCGAAGACGGACGAGAATTCGCCGAAGGAGGTAGAGAAGACGGACGAAAATTCAACACAGAAGGTAGAGAAGACGTATGAGAATTCGCCGAAGGAAGTAGAAAAGACGTACGAGAATTCGACAAAGGGGGTAGAGAAGACGTACGAGAATTTGCCGAAGGAAGTAGAGAAGACGTACGAGAATTCGACAAAGGAAGTAGAGAAGACGTACGAGAATTCGACAAAGGAAGTAGAGAAGACGGACGAGAATTCGACAAAGGAGGTAGAGAAGACGTACGAGAATTCGACAAAGGAGGTAGAGTACGAGAATTTTCCGGAGAGACAGGTGGTAATTCCTGCGAACAAAACAAAGGTCAATGATGATCCTCAATCACAAAGTGGAACGACCCATAGTAATTCAGAAGCTTTGGTAGCCAAACCGAAAGATTCGCCTGCTGAGGCATCTGTCTGCGAGGCACCCAAGTCAGAAGAATTGAATCGCACTGTCAACGGAGATGCTAAGGCATTGAACTCGATCGCTTCCGGAAGCTCGGGAGACCAGTGTCACAAGAACTCAGAAATATCAACTTGCGTCATTATTGAGTCGACTTTGGTTGCCAAGGATGAGAAAGTTCTGACACGAGGAAACAAGGTGGTCTCTTCTGACGAGACGCAAAATTCACGAACTCCAAGGCTTCCCACACATGAAAAGTCGGTATCGAACTCGTCGACTGTAATTGTTCATCTGGGAACTTCCGTGGATTCCGAGGAGTCGGTCGATAAAAACTCCTCCTTGAGAAGCGATTTTTCTGAATCTGCCGATTCTGGTCGTGGTTCGATAGATATCGATGTTCCTGTTGCGCCCACGCGGAAGAAAAACCTTAAGAAATCTGGAAATATTGCTGCTTTGTGAACTTACTGTTTGTACTTGAATTTATAGTAATATTGAGTTAGTCTAGGTGAGTTTATACTCCTTCGATATATCTGTAAAGCTGGTATTACCTTGTGATGTGTTGCTTCCTTGCTTGAAGTTTTTTAATGGTCAGATGTTACTCATCGGGTGAAATTAACTTGTCGAGTATTGATGACAGGGTAATTAAGTTCATTGTTGTAGCTAAATCTTAGGTTGATTTTTTACCTAAATGTTTCGTATTAAGCTAAAACCACTCTTTTAAGATCTCCGCTTCCGTGCCAAGGTTAAGAGGCTGCGGTGACTGCTGCACTTCGTTTGATTCTGGAGCAATACCGACATGGTGATAATTACCGAAATCTCTTTCAATGAATGACAATTACATGCAAGACTTTGGCTCACATTTATACGCATTACGATCACTAGAGACGAGCCTGTCTAATCTGACCACAACGAGCTATGTTATTCAGTCCGGCTTCTTGCCGGCTGATAAGGTTGTTGTTCCTTCCATTGGTGCATCGTCGCACGGTGGCTCTATGCTGTCCGTGCATTATCTGGTTCGTGGGTCCACTTGTGTTGCGTGTCGGCCTCGTTACGTCCTTATTGATCAGCTGAGAGTTGAGGCCACAGCTCTAGGATTTAAGCTCATCGCTCGTGCAGGTCGGGTAAAGTTTGCTTTGTGTTCAGTTCCTTGACGCTGTCGTGTTGGAACCACTCCATGAGAAATTGGGAGTTTGCATCTCTGATTGAACGAGGTATCTATTATTCCTCAACGTTTCTGATGTATTTATCCTTGTTTCCCATTTTAAATTTGTAGTT
This sequence comes from Orchestia grillus, assembly GCA_014899125.1. Taxonomy (NCBI): domain Eukaryota; kingdom Metazoa; phylum Arthropoda; class Malacostraca; order Amphipoda; family Talitridae; genus Orchestia; species Orchestia grillus. Next base: position 20,300 of record VOMN01073925.1, on the reverse strand, counting down.
TGGAAGGTTACCAAATGATCAGCCGCGAATTTTTCATTCTGTTCATTTTATGGAACCGTAAAAAATTCGTCTCACGACTACAACGAATTGAAGGTTAAGCGATTGCGTGATTCAGTTTAAATTGATAGTGAAATATCAGTAGGTTGGAAACACTTTTTTTGGGTTTTGGTTTCTCTTTGCGAATGCTGAACCACTCGACGAAAAAAATGTAATATTATTTAGGGAAGAAATGTTCATTTTTACTTGCTGGTACTCCTCAGGAGGCATAGGATAGGTTAGCTTAGTTACGTTTGTCTATTGTATGCCACGGGGACTGGTGTCCCCAGGAGGGCACTGTTGGGTTATTTAAGGTATTGGTGGGCCTTCGGAATCTCTATCTTTCGTGCTCACTTTGTTTGTTTTCACACCTTCGCTATCTCTTCGTTTTTAACTGGCTGCATAAGGAAAAACACCTCTGTATAGATTCCACGTTTTATACAGTCCATACTAAATGGTCCCTTCTTCTTTTCACTTCTCGGATTTCATTTCTTGTGGATAAGAAGCTTTAAACTAATAACCTAATCAAATTTACATGCTCTTTCTATTCTTTTTTTTTTTTTTTCTTNTTTTTCTTAAAAAGTTTCCCTGAAAAAATCATTCATTTTTCAAATGATTGCGAGAATCATTTTTTCTTCGGAAAGTAATCGCTAGTACGATAGTTATTTCCTTGCGTGGATACGACTATTTCCCTGCTGTGAACTGAGGCTATTATTGACATGCATTAAAGCTTTGTTAGTATTTTTTGGTCTGAAATATTTTTTTGGCCTGGTAGTCCTCGAATTGTCATTAAAAAACATAATTGGACCAATTAGCCATGACAAAGATTAAACAAAGAAGCTTCATGCTCAGCTTGAATTAAGAAAAACTTTAAAAATTCATTGCTACTGCTTGAATAATTGGCATCTTGCTCATTCTGCAACACAATTTCAGTTGTCGTTCCTTTTGCGTCATTTTTCACCCAAAGAGTGGTTCTTGCCGTGTCTATTTAGTGCAGTGTCGAGAGGTCTTATCTCTGACCGACCTCTGATAACGATCGTTGATTATCTCGTGTACGTGATGCTGCATATAGTTGTTTCACACACTATCGTAGCTAATGGTTGTGAAATAAACCTTCGTTAAAGTATGCACTTCTCTCGATTTCCAGCATTTCAGCTTCAAGATGTTTTACTCGTTACGTTTATGCTAAATGTAGACTTAACCCTGGCCTCTGTAAATTTTTCGTTCGTCAATTGGGGAATTGAAAATGGATCGTTGTAGAAAGTACCCTAAATTTCTATCATACTTCCTGTGACTCGTGCAAACTTCAAATTAAAATTCATTGCAAGTCTCTTATTTTGTTAGTCCAGTATAATTTCTTCGTGCCTAGGAACAGACGTGTATAGTAAATTAGAGCTTGTACTAATCTTAATGGTGTTGTTGCAGGATTGTGTACGTGTGTTCGCCGGTATACCATTAGCATCACGCCATCAAGTGCCATCATGAGTGGAACTTCCCCCCTGCCAGCCATCACCAAACCTGCCCCTTCCTTCAAGGGCACCGCTGTCGTCAATGGAGAATTCAAGGAGATTTCTCTGGAAGATTACAAAGGAAAATACCTCGTTCTCTTCTTCTACCCTCTAGACTTCACGTTCGTCTGCCCAACTGAGATCATTGCCTTCTCTGACAATGCCGACAAGTTCCAGAAGCTTGGCTGCGAAGTCGTCGGCTGCTCCACAGATTCTCACTTCTCCCATCTCGCTTGGTTCGTCCCGTGGCCGGGCTTCGCCGGTTTTTGAATATTCCATGATTTGAGTCATAGTAATGCTCTGGAAATTTTCTTTCAGAGTCTAGTTCATGGGGAATAAGTGTAGAAGAACTAATTTATTTTTAGGATGTGTGGTTGCTAGAGGGTATCTAAGTCGTGTAGCTCTCTCAAAGGCCCCGCCTGATGTCGGGGTTATTTCAGGTACAGGCGTTCAGAGCAGTTCTCAGTTTTGCTACGCTGCTTGAATAAGAATCTTTCACGGAACATTTAAGAGTAATCTATACGGATATTAAGATAGCTCGTGTGTAAAATAGTTGGGTTAGTGGGTGCACATGAGAACAAAGAGGGTGGCTTGTAATACCAAAGCAGTTCGGGTTAGTGGGTGCACATGAGAACAAAGAGGGTGGCTTGTAATACCAAAGTAGTTCGATTGTCCTGTCTCGTAGTTGCGTAACTCACGGCTCTGTTCGCGCAGCTGATTTAGCTCTCGCGGTGAATAACATCTAATGGGAAAACTTTGAAGCATCTACGTAAAAGGCTGAAAAAATTGAACCATTTTCTCAGTGGGGTTCTTGTAATCTGCAGCAGGTCATCAGTGGGAGAAGTATAAGACGTTCAATTGAAATGTTAACATGGTTTTTATTATCTGAGCTTTAGCTATGGAGTGTTTTTTTTTTGGTGGGGACCAAGGACAATGGGCAATTGTGTGTGCTGAGTTTATATTGTTGAGGCGAAAATGAGTGTCCACTTGTGGCTCGCTGTTAGTTAAGTATACTTTAATTTCGGATGTTATTTAGTTATTTTACTTTAGGAAGCGGCGTTTTTGGAAGTATTGCTTACTTCCTATTTTCTTTTCATCGTGGCTTTAAAGGATTACGGTAAATTACGTAATAAATTTGGTTTAATGAGAGAAATAGGTCATCCTGTGTAACTTTACATGTATTGGAATTGTTGGAGTGTGCGAATACTTAAATCGAAAAAATTGAAATTTACATTATGAACTTAACTTTTTACCAGCTTATAATTTATGGTATTTTAATGCTTTTTCTCAGCAAATGCTGGATCTTTAATGACGCCTGCTCGCATTAAATGTTTCGTGGCATGGGACGCTTTTTGTTGGTATTCTTTGTCCGCATAGAACTCAATATTGGGGATTAATTTTGTATTGGGGATTAATTTTGTATTGGGGATTTATTTTGTTTTAAAGGTCGGCCACTTCGTTCGTGACGTGAGAAAAATATAGTACAGTGAGGAAAGGGTATTCATTAGCCTTCAGAAAATGGGACAATTTTTTAGGTAGAGTTATATATATATATATAATTATCAATCGCATTCGCGTTGAGTATTCCTGTCATACCCGTGATTCGAACGAGGGCCAATTTTCTTCTGCATTCTAATTTTACCTTTATCTTAACCCCTTGTCTTCAAACAGACTCACTCTCATGCTGTTGCGAGAGGTATCTAATTGAATGCGAATGGGATAAGCGTAGAAATTTGTCATGGGATTAAGCCAGGGATGAGGAAGTTTTTTAGCTGATGAAGCGATGATGCTCAAATATTATGAATGGGTTCTTGTGGTAAAGATGTAATGCTATTTCAACATCGAATGCTTGGAATCATACCAAGAAGTTTCAGCTAAGATTTATCTGAGAACCGCATGCAGTCATTAATCTTGCTCGCGACTCGTCGGTAGCCAACACCGTGGTTAACCGAATTATAATCAAAATTCCATTGCAGGATCAACACTCCGCGGCGCGAGGGCGGCCTGGGCGAAATGAACATCCCGCTGCTGGCCGACAAGAACCTAGAAATTTCCCGCGCGTACGGCGTCCTCAAGGAAGACGGAGTGGCGTTCAGGGGCCTCTTCATCATTGACGGCGAGCAGAACTTGCGACAGGTGAGGCGCCGTCTTACCCTCGTGTACCACATGACGTGCTGTGGTTTCCGCTGTGCCCTTCTAGTGCTGTAGTGTAGTGTCAACTCTTCGCTGTCTCTCTTCATTCTTAACTTACTGTTTCTATGGGTTGAGCATCTTGGGAGACAACACTCGTTGTGAATAGATTTTCCGTTCTCTACTGGCCATACTAGATGGTCCCTTCTACTTTCATTCTCTTCGGATCACATTTCATGAGGGTTAGGAAGCTTTCAACTAACTAATAATCAAGCGTACTGTTGACCTTTTTTATGCCTCGCAGAGGACCCCATGGTCTTTGTTTTGTAAAGATGCAGCTAGATTTTCATTTAAAGCTAAATGCTGGCGTATGTTACTGGAATAATTTATGTGGTCGTTAAGGGGTCAACCGATTATTGCTTGTTGTTCTCAGGGACCAACTCACAGGAACCTCAATTTTTGCATGTAGATTTAAAATTCCTGTTTCTACAATCATTCTAAATTGGCATTGGAGCAAAATGATTTAAAACGAACATCTATTTACGAAATTCTTCCTCAAAAAGAAGTACATCGTAGCTCACATAATAGGAATTGATTTTAACTCATTTTTATTTGAAAAGGGTTGAAGCAGCCGTTGCTGCAGTGCAACGTCGTGTAGCAGAGCGCCGTAGTTTGCTAGTTCTCAACTAACGAAAGCTGCCGGCCACGAGAACTCTGTGAAACAAAAGATACCAATTTGTGAGGTTCTATACATCGCCTCACTGATTCACTAAGGCCTCAAATTCTGCCACACTTCTCTTAGACCGGTAACTAACATTCGCTGTCCACCGTGCAGTGGGAGCTTCTATCAGAGATTATTGAAGCACAGGCTGCAGAGTGTATCACATTTTTTTCGTTTTCATCCTTTCAATAATTATTTTTTAATAATGGCCTCTGCATCGACACCCATTAGAGAAAGGATTGGAAGCTATCAGAAATAACAGAAGAGAATGTTTGAAAACCGAGGTGAAAGTTATTCGTTAATAGACTTCAGGTTAATAGCTTCTGATGGAGCAAGAGCTTGACGCTTGTCAGAGGGAACCGTGCCTAGAAGTGAGACAAATGAGTGGCGCATTAGAGCTGCAGTTTGCTGTATTTCATCGAAACTGAAGAAGGAAAAAATTCGTATCCAACACGAATTAGTTCATTCGGTGAACTTAATTTTTTACTTGGTTGTTTTATCAAAGATGCAAAGTCGCTTCTCAAAGTGCAAGTTTGACCCAAACCTAAGTTCCAGTGAATTGGTATCAGTGTTTAACCTTCATAACAAAATATCCTGCGAAATATTTTTATCATAATTGCAATAAAAAATTTAGGTCTGTTGCAATAAAAGTTGCTTTAAAAATGTATGCTAATTATTTATCTTGCTATGTGAATATTTTCTTCGTTGTTCTAAGGATAGACTAGCATAAAAACATTCAACTTTTTGAGCCGTAATTTACCAATATCGTGAGGAACGCATTGCTCTTGAATCAGGGTTGTGTACAGTATATTTCTGTGCTATTTTTCTCTGTCTAGTTTCATTTCTTTGTTTATGCGGGTTAATTCTCAATTATTTTAACTTTTTAGTAGAATTATTCATGTAGGTTGAGGGCCGCACTGCGTGCACAAGTATCGTTGAAAGAGGGATTTCCTGAAGCTGTTGAAAGTCTTCGTTCCGTTCCTATTCCTCTTATTTTGAGACTTACATGCATTGTTCTATTTTAATGTTTCACGTAATACCAATGTACTGGCTGCGTATTTGTGATTTTTTTTTCATGTTTGTCTTCACTTGTGGAATGGATTTACTTGTACTACTAGAATTGAGGGATCTTGTCTGAATCGGAGTATGTGGCACAAGAGCTAAAATTGTTTGCTACAATTTCAGTAATTGGTTCCTCTTTCAGATTACCGTGAACGATCTTCCAGTCGGCCGAAGTGTAGAAGAGACTCTTCGCCTTGTTGAAGCTTTCCAGTTCACCGATAAACACGGAGAAGGTAAGTCCTACATCAACCCTCTCTTAATTAACGTATCGTGTAGGATTCATTTCAAACAAACTCGTCTAAATCAAACAGAACAAGTAGTCGGATTTGGAACATATCATGTCTGTCTCAATAGCAGGGGAAGAACGCCAACCCATAGTTGAACTCGAATTAGGTTGTGATGGGCTTTATCCTGTAACCGTGATATTTTTTTAATAATCAGATGCAACGGACAAAATCTGCTGGTCTAGATGCAGGCGCCAGAAACAACTCATCGGCGGGAATGTTTCGTACGATAGGGCAGAATAGTCGCATACAGAATGTTCATGTGTGCGAATAATCTCTCCTGTCACTTAGTCAAGAACAGAGAATAGGATAGCATTTTATGCCTAATTATCAATGAATTCTTCTTGAGATGTTGCTTAGTTTATTCACAGTAATTTAAGGGAGAAAAAAATTCATAATGTTAATTTAGGATATTTATTTTATAATTTGAATTTTTAGCATTCCTAGTTGCTGTGAAAAGTAGCTTAATGGCTATTAAACCTGAATTAGCTTCTAAAGCGTGCTTGGTATGTAGATATAGTTGGAGTATTTTTCAACGAATTTTTTTGTTTTCGAAATACCTTTGATCGTCTGTATGAGAAGCAAGATTTGCGCAATAGAAAGTGTATTTATAACATCCACGGTTTTTTCAAACTCTAGTCCGTCTTATTATTTGAAATCAATTAAAGGTAATCGTGAACATGGGGGAATTTGGTCACTGAGCTTTGACCCCTTATAGATTTTTTTCAAATTTGTGCTTCGAATTAATATTTTTTCAAATTATGCGACGTGCCTCGTATAAGAAGCCTCCTATTTAGGTTGAGATGCAATAATGAATAAAAGTAGTACGAGAAAAAAGTAATGGACTACCCGGGATTTCCAGGCCGAAGGAAAGTTTTTTTTTTTGGAAAAAGCTTATTCGCTTCAACAAATGTGCCTGTCGAGTAAATCTAAATTTTTCTTTACAGAACACGAGGCTTCTATTAATGTATGCATCTCATTTTGGGACGTAGAAATTGTAAAATTCACTGTTACGATAAACTTGATAATTTTTGTTGAATTAAAGATTTTCATGTATAGTTTTCCAAGTCTCATTATTTAATATATGAAGACATTGTCTCGTCTTTTTGTGACTTCTATGAGGCATAACACTCGAAAATTGGGATCTCAACAAGCAATGGGGGTCCTTTTCATGTACTCGATCATTCCCCGATGAATTAATCGTAATTCAGCGTGGCACTTCGTATGTACGTAGTAAGATCATAGTGTAGTGCAAATGTGTTGGTTGGCTTGAAAATTTCTAAGTTTATCAAAACGGAGTGCGGAAATTTTATCGAGTCCATTGTATCAGTTTCCGCTGTTGCACCTGAAGAACTCGCACAATAAGTTCTTTTAAGTTCAACGCAAGAAGTATATGTGAATGCTGTCAGCGTATCAAAATTACGATTGTCAAATAAGACAATTATTTCTGTTTGTCTCTGACAATAGTACGGAATAAATACGTTCAAACTCATTTTGAAATGTTAGTTTGAAATTGGATGAGATTTTTCGTCTTGTCGCTAAAAGGCGGGACGATGTGATCCGACCGTCCAAATGAGTAAAGTAGAATTTAAAAATGATTATATAATTGTAAGTTCATGCTTTCTTGCTGAATAAGTGAATAAGTATAAAATGGGATGCGAATGAGGCATCTTAAACCATTTAGAATCTGTTTTATTGAAGTTGGCTGGAGTGATTCGTAATTAATTTTGATCTTTACTAGTGTTAAGCAGGCTACCGTGGCTCACACCCACTGTGAAGGCTGGATGTAGTTCCAGGAGGTGCGAGAAGTGTGGTCAATATTTATTCTAATAATGAAATCTAACATTTAATTTTCTTAAAGCTAGGATACATTCACCTCTTTTGTCCTTAAAATGTAGTAAATCCTTGAAGGATTTCAAGGCTTCATCACCGCTTTCTTACGAGTGCAGGCGTAAGAAAGTCTGGAAACCACTACCTTGAAGGGGTAATGTAAACTACCATCGTCGATGAGTAAAGTCGTTATGAATTGTTCGGACATTCTAAACTTATATGACATGCACTTTTCATTCAGTTGAAAAGTATATTATGTTTATACTATTCCTTAGCTATGCTGGAATATGTCTTGGTTCATTAATCAATTCGTGTGAATAGGTTCATTTTTAACGATCGTAAGTTCAAATTCCGTTTGAAATGTTCGTGAACGATCGTACATGAACCCAGATGCTTAATGGATCGTTGCCCGAAATCAACTGTGCCCTTTAGGATTAATAATTTCTATTCTCTTGTTCAGTGTGCCCGGCCAACTGGAAGCCTGGTGGCGACACCATGAAGCCTTCTGTCGGCGAGAGCAAGGCCTACTTCGAGAAGGCCAATAATTGAGTGGGACCTCACTTAGCCATGAACCACTGACTGTGTATCCTACCAGTAATATTCTAATCAAAATATTTAAAGGCATTTTTTCTGTTGATACAAGTTCCTCACCAGTCGTTCGAACAGCGTTCTAATATCTTTGTTGCGTGTGTTTTGTTTTCTTGTATCTAGTTACCAAAGGGCTTTACCTCTTGCAGCAGGTCTACTGTGACTGTTTAACGAATCAGTCATGACAATATCTTAAGAGAGTATATATATGGAGTTATGTTCTCACGTGCTTTCAATAACCTTCTGCACTTGGATTGATTGTATGAAATTACCATGGATAGTTGATATTACTTTATCTTGGTGGGTAGATTAAACAGTACCCAAACGGAAGTAATCAAGAGATTATGGTGTGCTATTGACCACAATGGTTGAGCAATCAAGACTAAACAACCTTAGATTTTGATCTTGACTCACCCTTTCCGACCAAAAGACCTTGCGCCCGTATTTCATCAACACAAAGCGAGTATTTCATCGAAAGCTGAATGCAGTTTCATTGCATATTTACGTAAGGCGTTTGTCCTGGAAAGCTAAATGTTACTTTATCGTTGAGATAAGTTGGTAGTAGAACGGTTGAAGCCAGAGCGCTTTCTCTCCAATACACTGTCTAAAAGTATCGGCATCAGTCTGCCAAGGTAATGAATAGGCAATTGTTGAAGTTACTTGGTATCGCTTTTTTTCTTCACATAGGTTCCCACTGTTCTGTTTTCCTAAGAGCTGTTGATCATAAGTAAAAGGAGGTTGAAAAATAGCTCTCACGATGTAGACAAGATAAACCGAGGCGTAAGACATAAATCGTTCATTTTAGTGAGAATATGCTTGAGAGAAATAAGCAGGAAGCTATCTATTCATCTAAGATATGGATGTGTCGTGCTCACGTACCATTTTCTGCACTTGTAAACAAGATTATTCAACTATTTCCAGGCTGATGATATCGAACTGATTGATATTCACTGCTGACGAGAAAAGGAACGAAACCACTAAAATGAAGTCGGCAAATGGCAGAACTTTAAAGATTATAATTGCCTTCGATTGTAAGGTACGATTTAATAACTGGTATTTTTAATTTGAAGTTGTGGCTACGCTACAGACATGTTTTGTGGCTTGTAAATTATTAACTTCGGTTATTTTCAGTGTGAAGCCTCAGTTGATCATGTTGACTTCTTGATGAATTAGGTGAGAGTTTAAACGTGTTAAATGATCCCTAACTCAGCTTTGAACAGTTATTTGTGTTTATACTTCTACTACATTATGACAACGGGTAAATATAATGAAAGATGTAAGCTTATTGACTGTCAGATGAGTTGAGGGAACTGGTTGACCAAAGACATCAGTGAGGTGTACTGTCAACTTCGTGTACATTCAGGGGCCAGATAATGATTTGAAGAAGCATGGGTCTTCTGCAAAACACTCGTATAAAAGATACTGCCTGCGTGATTACTACTTGTCAACTAAGATTACGAAAGTAAAGTTTCTGCAAAGATTGACCACTACTGTAGTATAGGCCACCAGCTTGTGCTGGCAGTTCTTGAACGGAGTAATATCTCGAGGAAGAATTCCCCATGAACTTGAATTTGTATTGATTATCGGTATCAGCAGGGGCCTTTATCATGGCCCATACATTCTTCAATATCATTTCGTATGATATAAACATTTAGTTTCTCTAGATTTATTATTTGTGAACAAGATTTCTGAAGAAATATTTCATGATTTTACCTGTGATGTTTAAACTCCCAGACGTCTTTTTTCTCCGAACTTTGCATTAATCATCTTAAATTTTTTTTATTCAGTGAGAATATTTATCCTGGAGTTTAGTTCAGAGTGAGCGTCTGAGGCGATAGGTATCGACATGATAGGATAATAGAGCTCACGAGAAACTATTCAAGTAATTAATTCTCTGCGAGGGCGGATCGGTTGAAAAGAGAAGAGTGGAACCGGAGGGAAGGAGTAACTGGAACATTAAAATAATTGAATGCTAAAAATATAGCTCTGGAAATTGAAGGATCACAATTCACAGAAGATACAACCCACAGAAAAAGACATAGTTGTCATATTTGAACTAAATAGACCAGAAAATAAACGTACCAGTGATACGCCACGTTTGGGGGGCTGCTAAGGCCCCGATGCAAGTTCCCGAATGGTTGTGACAGATTATTATAGCGCTAATACAAAGTTTTGCGCATCTTGACGCCGCGTTAAAAGACTTGATGGACACAGGGTGTGGAGAAATTATCCAGCTTGTCCGAGTATTCTAAAAGGCGAAGATTTTTATGGCTTTTTGCGTACGTCCCAGAAGTATCGGTGCTACGCAGTTGTGTCTTCATGTACTTCGGTGCTGATTTTCTGGGGCTGGTGCACGGACTCCAAATGACGTCACGAAGATGTAAGATGTAGAGCTGCAGCCGGAAAATACGCTTGTTTGGAGCCAAAGCCATAAGTTTTGAAATTGTGGAGGTTCAAATTTTATTATTTATCAGTTGCCATTCATTATCTATGAAAAATTTTCTACAACATTCCCTGAAAATTTAACGCTCTTTGACAATTATTACGAACACTCGTTTTTAAAACCTGGTATGACTCACGATATTATATAATCATGGCCCCAGAATTTTTCTTTGGTTTCATATCTGCACACATGTCACTTGACCATTAATGCGTGAAAGTCATAAATATGTTAATTTTTCTCATTTTTGACAAATTAGTAGTCATGTCTCTAAACATGTCATTTAACCATTAATGCGTGAAGGTCATAAATATGTTAATTTTGCTCGTTTTTGACAAATGAATTGTTACGAGGTACATGAGATACACTCTAACATACACCTTTGCAAGCTGTTCCCTTGGGGTAATTAAAATCTCTTTTCCATACATAAATCCTTTTCTAACCTTCCAGTATTTGAATTAGGGTTGAATCCCTTCAACGTGTGAATTAAATACACAGTTTGAGTAAAAAGAGCTAAATAATCTCGATGAACGATATTCGCTCTTTGCGATGGATTTTAATAAATAAGCTTACGATGAATGCCAGAAGAAATACAATTTCCCAAGCACAATAACTGAATAAACGGGGAAATGCGTGAAATGTTTTTGAACCTCGTACAGCGCCCATTGTACAGATACGGTTTTTTACCAGCTGTGCAACCTAACTGTGTTCCGATGTCTTATCAAATTTACTGCCTGTGCCTGGCTCAGATCAGCTTTTATTTTAATATAGTGATGAAGAATATAAATCGAGGAGCAGTAAGAGAGTTACATTCTTTTTGTCTATATCACATTATGTCTTCTGATATGTTGAGTAGAGCATCATGGGTTACTGATTTTTGTATAGAAGATCAGATTCATCAAGTTGCGTAGAAAGCCGATTAGTTATTACTTTAATATCTTCGACAGAACAGGTAATAAATAGGCTGATCGATCTCTAATTTGATGATGTATTAGTGCCACCGGATTTACGTAATGGTTTGATTATGGAATACTTCTACTGATCAAGAAATTTGTATGTGACAGTAGAAGTATTTATGGTCAAGCGAGGCATTGGTGGAGAAACTGAGAAGCTGTCTTTGATATACTGAAGGCTGATATTGTCATGGCCAACCGCCTTCGTATTTTTTAGCGAGTACAGGATTCTGCGTGGGTCTGATAGATTAATAGGACTAGGTCGCTATTTTTGTTAGTATCAAGACCTGAAATCTTACTGAATTTTTCAGTTGAGGACTAACGTAGATTTTTTTTGACGTTTAATTGACGGCTTCCTCGCCGACATTAGAAAAGAAAGTGTTGAAATTTGTGACAGTTGCTAAGGGATTTTCAAAATTAATATTAGGCCAATAAGAACTAACGATAGATAACGAAGGATTTATGTTTATTTACCTATACTTTGAGCCAAACTATTTCTATACCTTCGCACGTTTTAGCTATTAGAGATGAACTGATGATGCTACTTAATAAATTGATGACCTGAAAGGATATATAGAATGCATTTCATTTGATTTACTATGATTGATGCATTGAAATTTGATTGATGATCAACAAATTTGTTGGCGAAATTTGATTGATGCATTTGATTTGTTTTTTTCTATTGTCTTTCTTAGAAGAGACACTGTGTTAATGTATTAACCATGACCGGACGTTTTAAATCAAAGCACACTTGATTTAATATTTATGATATGGCGTTATTCAGCAGCCTACATGACCAAAATGTAATAGTATTAAAACAATCTTGAAAGAAAACATGGGGATGAAAAAATTCTGTTGAATGACAAATGGAAAAGAAACTTTCAAAAACAACATTTACAATTCTGTGTTCTCACGAGGGGAATTAAATTCTTTATAGGTCCCCACAGTTAATTACTGCTCAAGAGAGAAAACAGGTATTTTTGAAGTGTTCGCATTAGCGTTTGGGGCCTATTTTCCGGCTTAACAACAGACTTTGTCTACACACCGACAAAAGCGTACGTCAAGTCCATGTCTCATACATTATTGAGCACGTTGCGATTATCAGCTTATATACCGAGTATATTTGTTCGACGAAATGTCATTTTCCTTTGTCAATCTATCGTAATTTTTGTTAGGTCAAGCTCTTATTATGAGCAATATTCGACATACACACTTATTAAATTATCTTTTCAATAAATAGGGAATGCTATCTCGTTAGGAGAGTTGTCAATTTGGTTCCTTTGAAATTCCGTGCACCGATATTTGTATACTAAATGAAATTACCATACATAGATCTGGAAGCGATGTGGTTTAAGAATTACAGAAAAATTCTACTAATAATCGCATGAGTAATTGACTTAATGAAGTCCATTCCCGTGCATTAAATTATTCGTTTTTGATGAGAATAAGAGTTCAAGAGAAACGTTTCTTCGCCAAGTCTATGGTTGACAAGTACTTAGAAGTAAACAAGAAGTCGGAAACGAGAGCTTCTACGTTCTTTCTGTCAAGCTCAGTTGTCAGCAGATTGTCGTGCAAGGCGGAGGTGTAACAGTCTCGCCGTTGTGAGCTGTTGGTTCTGATTTTTTTCACTGTTCGGCGTGTGAAACTTTTATTCGTGATGTTATTATTGGTTTATGCTACAAATATTGAAATCGGTGACTGTTGTTGTGTGATTCTGATTGGCTTATTCTCATGTAAACAATCGGCCGAATTTCATGGTCTTGGGCTACTACAAAACGTAAACAAACTATGCTTGTTTGCACCCTGGCCTTATTTTCATATAAAACCTTCAATTTCACTCAGGAAGCACTTACATGTTATCAAGGACTGTTTAGTTTTTAGCTTTTCCACTGTATACCCTTCGTGGACTTTCCCAAAATCGTTATTTAATTTGAAGCGTGATGTATGTATTATGACTTTTTGTCCAATATTATTTAGAATTAAGAGCTGCTTTTTCTGTCAGACACATAGTGTATTTTATTTACATTAATATTCTCTTGTTGAAATTGCCTTCATTTAGTATTTTTCATGTTCATTTTTGTGTATCATTACTTGTAGCTTTGAAGTAGCTAACTTACAGCTGGAAGTTGGAAATAGAAATCAAGGGTAAAGAAATGTTGAAATTTTAGTTAGCATGTTCATAATTTGAAAGTGATTAGCTTGGCTGTGAAGCATTTTTTATTATGTACTTTATTTCTTCTTAAGGAAAATGTGTCAAACATAGCTTTACAACCTGTAAAGGTATTTAGTTTTGTCATATACTATTACTAACTTCTGAGAATCAATTATTTCATCAAAAATGAATTTTAATTGAAGCATGGTTTTGTATATAAGAGGTAATTCTCAATTTGTTTTGTTAAACCATCATGAACTGATCAAGTGAAATTAATATTGATCATTCATATTTTGGCTTTTCAAACTATTCATGAAGTTAGACTGTACATCACAAAAATGTTAATTTTCAAATTGAGTATGATTTCATCATAGTTTGAGGATGTTTTTATTCTCCAATTGGAAAATTTCATTAAAAGTAGGGGTCGTATATTTACTTTTAAAAAGTGAATCATTTTTGGTAATGGAGAAGTTAATTTTGGTCATTTCTTTGGGTGGATGCTGGGGTTAGTCAGGGCCATGTAACCAGCACGCTTATTAAACTGCATGCAGATATTTCTATTCAAACTTTACCTCTGATATATTTCTATATTTTGTGCTCTCAAATTGCTTGAATGCAGTAAAATAATCTCTGATATTTTCTGTTATGCCTGAATTGCTCTAGTTAGGAGAATTGCTGAACACATTGGTAGATGCAGGTAGTCTTCAGCAGTTGTTGACATATAAATAATCTTGCAACTCCTAATTCAGATTCACACTATTTGATCTGAAATGAGTTATGCTTCAGTTGCACAGAACTTTTAGCTGCTTGTCTTCCAAACAAAATTACGTCCTGCAAAAAGGTGTCAACAGTATTTTGTTCATCATATTCATGTACTAGTCCATGATGGTGAGAAACATGTCTTGCCATTTTTTTACTTATATTTAAATACGAGGTGTCATTTTCATGATTATCTGCAAGTAACCTTCATATTTGAATGATTTAAATAGCTCTTATTATAGTTATGTGTAATTTTCTTAGAAATATACTTTATTTTCAATAGATGCTTGAAATTTTGGGGTTTCTCACATAGGTCTTTAAATATCCTTGTTTGTATCTTCTGTATTTGTACTTAAAATTTGAAGCTATTAATTATGAGTAGCTACCTTTTAGGAAATGTGTTATAATAATTGTCAAACCCACAAGCTGACTTTTCAAGTCAGTAGTGATTCAACATTAAATTATACATAAAACATAAATGCAACTGAATTTCTAGCAGTAGTTGCGTAAATAACTTTGATGATAAATCATCTGAGTCCTGGGCATTTGAAAGTTTTCCAAATTCATTCATAATCTGACATGTGTACATTTGAAGAATTATCTTGGGTAAGCTGATGCTCCTCACAAATGTGCAAAGGTCACAGGAATGCTAGACTTGGTAACAGCAGTAGCTTGAAATCAAGAGTGGTTACTTCTAATGCTTCTTGTGTGATTTTGTTCTCTTTTGACACACATGCAATTGCTTGCTGTGAATTTAGGAAAGAAGATTGCATGGTCATGTAGATGTTATATCTCCTTTGGCTGTTTTATTTTTTCCAAAGGATTGTAATATCATCAGTTTAAAAATTATTGTTGCATTTGAAAAGATGCTCTATCAAGGCTTTGTGTAATGTACCATCTCTACATCAACTGGCAAGTAAGAGTAAAACTGCACATCTAGAAAAATATCTGAGGATTGATTGCTTGCTTGTATTTCTCACTTATTATTAAGATAGACCAGATAGTGATACAACAGGATTATAACAGGATTAGTGATAATTGATAGCCGGCAAGAGAATAATAGGCATAAGCAATAGAGCTGTCAATTATCACTAATCCTGATATAAATGCCTGAGGTGATAAAGCTGTTTTCCTTCTATACACTAATTAACTTTTGACTGGCTGCTGTGTTGAGGTTTGTGTGCCTTGTTTTGTTGTGAACCATTCAATTCCATAAAATGAATCAAACAGGGATTTGAAACCGAGATGCACCCAGAATTTGAGCTAATTATTTTCAACTAATTCATTGTACAAAATTGGTAACATTTATTTCACCCCGCCGTAAATGCCATGCCATTCAAAGCGCGTCAAGAGAAGTAGCCCTTCTCAAAACCCAGGTTCGACTCCCGGCTGCTGAGGGCCAGTTTTCGTAGAACTACGGATTACTCCCCATGAGAAATGAAGCTCCACCCCCACATTCCTTACATCACTCACGCGTTAGTAATTATAAGGCACGTGAAACCAAATGTTGGGCTTGCGTCAACTGTGTTGGAATAAATAAGGTTTTTTTCTTCTTCAAGTAACCCCTGAGCTCTCCGTAAGAGAACTGTGCTCTTAGTATTTCTCTCGATCTGAGTCGATGAAATAGGCATTTGTGCCTCTTGCTGTATTCTCGGACGCCCAACTACTTAATGAATTGATCTTTTTCAGGCTGGCAGCTTTTTGAGACAGGCAGCTGCGTTCTATCGGTGAAATAGGCAAGTGACGTACTTGCCATTTCGACCTTGAGGCTTGTGAGGATTTTTGTGCTCATGCAAACTAAATAGAGGGCGAAAAACTTGCCTTATTTGAGGCAGAGCATGACCCAGTTTGATATAGTGTAACCTGAGTGCCCTGGTAATTCCCTTGCTCTCTATATCTGAGTAGAACTCGAGTAGCATATTTATTTGTCATGTAGAAAACATTCAACAACCTGCGTTCAGTTTACATTCTCGAAGGGAAAAAATACGAGTTTTTCGTGTGGAAAGAAATCGAGCCTTTCGTTCGCTATCGAAGCGGTAACCTCCCTAGCTAGAGCTGCCGAGGTGCGCGTGTTATGCGGCGTGGTGGCCCCTGTGGCAAAGTGGCAGTGACCCTCGGGGAACGCGGCATGTGTGGCAGACCCATGTCCTGGTCTGCAGCCTCGTCGTGGCGAGTGCCACACCCCGCCACAGCGTTGCCTCTGTGCGGTGGCTCGCTTGTTGCTACCGACCCTGCGTCGGCCAAGTTCACGTCCCACAATTCTAGCCTCATCGAGTCGTCTTGCGAGGAGGAGGTGTCCCCAGAAAATGACACGTGTTCTGACAATAACAACCGCTTGCCGTCCAAGAATTCGGGCTCGGGGGCTTCGGCCAGGACTGCGTGGAGTGAGCCCAGTGGCAGGCCCAGGGTCAAAGCTAGCGTGGACGAGACTAACGTGAGAAACAATGCGGCCGATGGATACAATGACGGCGAAAAGTTTACCCGTAGTGATGTGGTGCCGAGGACACACGTGGGAAGTGAGGGCCTCGCGTGCAGGTTAAGGGGCGCTGGGGTCCCGAGGACTGCGTTGGCCCGTTCCTCTTCTTACCAAGCCCTCCACTCCGCCCTCGCCAGGCTCTATCGCCTCGACGACTTTGCCACCGAGCGACTTGGCCAGGGGTTCTTCTCAGAAGTTTACAAAGTGAGTACAAGGTTTTGGTTCCGATGTCTTTGACTTTCATGTCTCTGACTTTCATGTCTTTGACTTTCATGTCTTTGACTTTCATGTCTTTGACTTTCGTGCCTTTGACTTTCGTGCCTTTGACTTTCATGTCTCTGACTTTCGTGCCTTTGACTTTCGTGCCTTTGACTTTCATGCCTTTGACTTTCATGCCTTTAACTTTCGTGTCTCTGACTTTCGTATCTCTGACATTAATGGCTTTAACTTTGAAGGTTTTAACTTTAATAGTTTTAACTTTCATGTCTTTTGACTTTAATGTTCTTGACTTCTATGTCAGCTTTGATGCCTATGATATAAAATTATCATCAGCGACTTGATCGGGGATTCTTCTCCGAAGTTAACGAAGTGAGTACAAGATTTTGACCCTCAAGTCAGTTTTGTTCCCCATTGTGTCGTAGCAATATGTCAATTTGACGCGCAGCAACATGTTGTGTCACCAGTGAATGGTATCTACTGGCGGTCATCATGGCGTGACGTACTTATTTTAAGTATCATTTGATTTCTGTATAGAATTTTTAGGTTTGCTAGTTCAAAACATGTGCTCTAAGTCAAGAATAGATGTTTCGAACACAGGAGCGTGACATTTAGATCAGAAGTCAAATGGTGTTCAAAATAAATACGTTTGAATCGAGGATCGTCTGATGTGAGAGGATGTGAACCAGTGTAGCCGTTGCTTGATGAATTGTTGCTGTGCAGTATCGGTGACAGCGCACGAATTACAGGCAATAGAAGCGATAGGGCCGCAGCCCCCTACTGGTATGGTGGCTCTCTAGCCTACGGATTCCGCTCTTCTTTCGTACACAAGGTCTTTAAGAAAAATGGAAGTTGTCGTCTTTTTTTCAGAGACTTAGCGTTGATTTTTTCATCACAGGCGCTGTTAATGTTTCCGTGAGTCCGTTGTTAACGGCCATGTGTTGCGTCTTTATTGTGTTTCAGTATGAAGGACGTTGCCGCATGCATGAATACCCCCCACCCGCCTCACCTCACTCACGAATTATAGTGGCAAGCCTTACTTTTGTTCTCGTCTTTTTTAAGCTGAACTATTCATTGATACGGGAAAGCCAGTTGAGACTGACGACTGTGAATTTCCCGATAACCCGTTCATTGCGGGAGGCGGTGTTGCGGGGCACAGTCACTAATAGCCAGGTCTTGGCAGCGATCCCTACGTGTAGTGGGCACCCACACCTGCTCCAAGGGCCCTGTTGTGCTTTCTTCAACGCCCAAGCATTGCCGTCGCCGTTCTTATACACTGCAGCTGCTGCCGGCAAGCGTTCTACGCAGTTTCACGCGTCCCTCATTGGCTGTCAACGGGCAGTGGACAGCATTGAATACTTCACCATTGTTTTTTGTGAATGACTGATAAAAATCAGTTCAATTTTTTTCACTATGTCTGCATTCCTGCCGGAGCGTTGCTGCCACTGCTTTGGCTTATCTGCGTGCGTTGTACGCGTGATAGAAAGAGGAAGAAACTTTTACTTTGGTCCTTGATTTGCAGGGGATATTTTCATATATTCCCTATGTTAGTGTGATGAGTCAAACAGTATTACCAGTTCATTAAGGGCGGTCTCTGTCTTGCACTCTTTCCTCATTATGCGTGGTATTTTTACTGCTCTTTGTGTGGTCGTGGTTCTAAAATTGTTTAATTTTTTCATCACAGGGCCAGTTTTCAAGGCTTTGTCGTACAAGCACAGATGATTAATTAAATGTTTCATTCTATATCTTGTTCAGGCAAAATATGTTACTATTGAAGAGAAAAAATACTCAATTGTTGTAATTTTTGAATTCCTTTGATTCAAGCAAGCAGTCCCAGTAATCAAACCATTCAACGTTTTATACTTGGTGTAATTGTCATTTTTATTCTGTCGTAGGATGCGTAGAGCCCACAGCTGGACGGCTGCAGCTCTTCCATAAGACTGATTTGACCTTTGTGTTGGGCTACGCTGTCGGAGAAGATATTCATACATCATGTTCGTGTGGTGATTTCATTCATCTCTCATAACACTTGTGGGGGAAGCCATTCATGCTGCTCTAACTACAGTTAAATGATTTTGTTATGGTTCACTCGTACTACTCCCTACTACTAGTGAAGTAAGTGTAGTAACACAATAGGGTTATTTTGTAATTGTTGATGCGAAATACTCCTCAAGGCTACTGTAGTAACACGTTAGGAAAATTCTGTAAGGGTTGACGCGTGGTGCACCCCAGAGAAGAAAGGATTAACACACTAGAATCCAATTGTAAGCTTTGTCTCGTGTATGATTAAAATAGAAAGAGTTTACGTTTGTTGCAAATAATCATAGTATGTATCCAGATGTGGGTTGTGTGAAGATGCAGGTGTTACGCGCTGGTACCTTGAGTGTTCGATTACTGTTGTCGGTCGCTATGTGTCGTTCCATTTTAAGGCAACGTGATGTGCAAGAGTTGAAGTATTGTATTTCGTATCGTAATCCTAAAACGAAAGACTTTGAGAACCTACTTTAAAAAACTTCCCATTTCAATGGACTCTTCACATTTTGTATGGATTGGAAAATTTACGCGAATGATTTTAAGTGAAAGAATTCATCGAGTCGAGTGTTAACGCAAGTAAACCTTTTACACTTAGGATTTGTTTCATAATGTGCTCATTGGTTAAATGTGTAAACTCGTCACGAGAGAGACAGCGAGTTTTGGTAATGCTTACACGCAGTTGAATCAACAAATTTGCCAATTAAACTTTGCTTCAAATGAAGATTTATACTTTCCGTATTTGCTTTGCGTTCTAAACCGAACTTATAAGCAGTTATTCATGGGCTTGTGGATATCTCTCGTACTTGAAAGAAAGACTTGGATCTTCGTTTCTTGTGTAGCGTTGTTCCATTCTCTGGTCGAATGATCTGTTCGGGTCGAACGGGATGCATTATTCCGACATCAAACGACCTATCATGACCCGCCCCAGAAATTCGGTTGATCAAACTTCGCGTTGTCATTCTTCGATGTCCCGGCGTCGATCCATCACTCGATCGCTTCCTAGGAGCCATCAGTATCCGTTAAAGTCTCCGTCTGCCGGGCGCCAGAGTGCCCACGCCGATCTAGAGTAATAGGAGGTGCCGACTAGCGTCCATTTGTCGCTGTCGCCTCG